>CAJPEV010004245.1:0-23731 GCA_905338385.1 Darwinula stevensoni | reverse complement strand
CCTCTACGCAATATCGTGACCTGACGACTCACGAGCTAGCCTTCCCATGCTCCAGGATCGATGGACTCCCACTTCCGAGACGGCGACGGCGAAGAAACCAGGAGCGACGAAAAGTGCGAGTGCCCAACACCGCATTCTTCCTGAAGATGGAGGACTGGAATGTGCACGATCAGTCGTTGTCGGATTGAGAAAGATTGAGTTATATATCCACATCGTTCAACATATTTTTCTCGCATTTGTATGAAAAGTTTTACACAGTACATAAATTCAAATGTAAACATTTTATCGTTTCAAAATTGTTGCCATTTTGAACCTGTCCCAATCGCTGTCAATGAGTGGAAACAAAACTCCTCTCTTTTTTCCTCATTCTGAAGGATTTTTTTTTCATATCAGGTCGTCCCATAAGTAACGTATTTTCGCAATGCCAAACTTGTGTCTTGTTTATAGGTGTGTCTGTGTATCATGGAATATTTCTATGCTAACTCGTGTAGACGTTGGTCTTCAGTCTAGCTGTCGGTTTTAACAAGTTAACAGCGCTACGCTTTTCTTTGACGTTAAAAACAAGATGGAGGTGTCAGAAGAACACATGAGGCAAATAATACTTTATGAACTTAAGAAAGGGAATAATGCAACTGCAGCCGCGAAAAACATTCAGAGGAAATGCCAACGGTGGTTCCAGAAACTCAGGTCTAGTGACTACAGCTTACCCGATGAAGCGCATTCAGGCCGACGTGTTACGTTCGAAGATGACCTGCTGATAGCCACACTTGAAGAAGATCCTGTTGTAACTGTCGAAGAACTTATCCAGAATCTCTATCCGACCCATTCAACTGTTCATCGCCACTTACAATGGCTGGGAGAAGTGGCGAAACTTGGAAAGTGGGTTCCACATGGGTTTCACCAGACAATCTTAGAGATTGCGTAAACATTATCGCTTCATTGCATTCTCGTGAACTTCAAGCGCCGTTTTTGAATCGATTCATTACCAGGATCTTCTTCGAGTGTGGCCATCAGCAGGTCACCATCGAACTCAACAGGTCCGCCAAAACGCGCTTCGTCGGTTAAGCCGTAGTCACCAGACCTGAATTTCTGAAACCACCGTTGGCATTTACTCGCATTTAGAGTTTCTCACCATTAACATTTTGAATGTTTTTCGTGGCTGCAGTCGCGTAATTCCCTTTCTTAAAAGAAACGGAACGGAACAAAATGAATAATTGTGGAAAGGAACAGAAACCGGAACACTCAGGGATCAGGTGAAACGGAACGGAACGCGGAACGAAAGAAATTCCGTTCCGAAGCCTTGGTTTTTGGTGACTATGGGTGACTTGCACAAACTCCAGACTTTCATTTTATCTGTAGAATGAAAATACTGAATTGATAACTTTCGTTTTCAATGCGGAAATGTGACCATTAGAAGTCGCTTTAAACTGATGTTTCATTAAACGTCACGTCTGACACTTTTTTTCGTACACTGGTCAAACTCTAGCAAGAGCCTGCAACACTTTTAATTATGGAATTTTCAGTCACTGCCTGAAGCAAAATGATGCAGCCTTCATATGCTGCTTCGTCATTTTTCATATAGCCAAATACATCTTGTATATGAAACATATTTCTCAGGATCAACGTCTGACACAGTGCGGACAAACCCCTAACTAGACGGGATTGAGTGTCTAGCACTGTAAGTATCACATGGTACCCCAATCCACGGCTATGATGCAGTTACGCTCGTGGTTCACAAGGTACACCATCTCTTACTAGCGAATTTGTTTGCCGTTCGGGCAAACAAATTCGCAATGGTCGCGCCTTCGGCGCTTTATTACCTTGGATAGTGATTAATTCATTCATTTTTTGTGAAATGGGAAACACGTATTTAAAATACGTCCCCATTGAAATACGTGACATATGGGGTCGTCTCCAATAATCTACGCTAAGGAGACATATTTCAAAGCTAGGATTTTTCCTTCACTCACCCATCAAAGAGGTACTTCTCATGGAAGTTAATGTTTTCTGTCTTTGTTTCGTTGGATCAAAAAAAAAATCAGGAAAATGGGACTGAAAAAAGTGCCCTAATGGATTTTAACGAATTTTTTTTCCTTTTGAAATGTAGACTCAGGGAAATCCATGCCACCCAGTTTCATCCTTATACGTTATAAAGATTTTTTTCTGCACAGGCATTTTTTTTGGACGTGTTTATGACGAGAAGCTGAAGGATTTGGGGGGACGGACGGAATGATATTTGGTATTTATTAATTACTGCATTTGATATCTTAATCACTTTGTCTCCCATGTTCCGATATAACGGACTCACGACTCAAGGAATCGTGACAGCAATAAATCGAGACTCACCGTAGATTCCCAGTCGCATTCGAAGGATGACACGCGCATATTTCCGTGTGAGAAAAAAAAAAAAAAACTGGACCGATCGCATGAACAGATGAGTCCAGAGTCTGAAATCCCATTGGACCACGCGCACTCTTGCGTCTTTTTCATTTTTCGCTGCTCTCTACCTTTTCATTGGCAATATTGAGGACGGACGAGCATAAAAAAGAAAACTTTCTCATCATCAAGCAATCTCCTCAAAGCCATCCTAGCGGCTTTTTTAATTTCCTCGTTTATTTAAATTTTTCTCATGACATCTTAGCCCTTAGGTATCTGTTACTTTCTTTGTCATGCCGACAGTCCAGGTCACCATTTAGTTACAAAATGCTACAAAAATTAGCTACAAAATTTAGCTACAATTTAGCTACATTTAGCTACAAATATTGCATTTTTAATATATAGAAACTACATTAATGAATGCCTGACGTGATCGTCTCGACCCATGACAGAGGAAACGAGCATCTACGGCTTAGGTCTAATCCAGGAAATGAAACAACAAATAACTTCGATGCGCAAAGATAACATCTTGTTTTAGTGGCATTTTTAAATGCAAACGCAAGACGATCTTTGTTAAGCTGCTCAACCTGTACAGCGTCACCTGGGACGTCAACAAAGGCTCCTTTTACCGTTTGTAGCAGTTTGTGCATCAACCCATGAGAAGATTTGCGTGCCATGAAACTTTTGTAAGGGTGAATCGCATGTTACGTAAGAAAATCAGGTAAAGTTTCTGTTTTGCATTTTAATTTTTAACTTTTTTTAAATTTAAGTCTAAATACAGGCTAGTTTCCCCGTCTAGCATCAGATGTGATAAGTAGCAATATCACCCTTCAAGAAAGGAGACGAAGCTTAAGAACATTTCCATGGTTTTAATCATTCTTTTTTTTGTGTGTGAGCTCTTTATGTAATCGATCACAAGTAACAGGGACATATTCACGTTCTAATTTGATGTTAATCGACTTCCGTTCCATTCCACTCAAATTTATGAAAATGATTAATTTGCATGTTTTTTTTTTCTTTAGTTTCACACAGGATCAGGCCGAGAGGACCGACCTGACCCTCGGTTACCAATCCGGTTTCCGGTCGTTTCCGGACGAGTACTTCATCAAAAACATCAAGTTGTAAAGGTTAGAGGCCTCTACGGGCTGCACCCGGGACCGACAGGTCGACAGGTCGACAGGATCTGCGGGTCGAATTCGTAAAGCTCGATCGGCGGTCGATTTTCGGGTCGGACACGGTCCATAGGGTCGGTAAAAATCGACCCGTGCAAGTCTCCGTCCGACAGGCAGACGCACGAATCAACGAACCTATGATAAAAATCACGGGAAGGAGAGGTTTCTCTGCTAGGAAGTACTCATAGATTCCCAATTTGGGCAACCCTCTCAAGAAATATGTCTGACATTTCTTTTAAGAGATACCCTTTCACATTCTCGATGATTCCCACGAAACACCTAAACAGGGAAACGCCATATATAAAAGGACGATTCCGATGAAGTTTCGCGTTGAATTGGCGAGAAACGGAAAGGGATAAACGAATACAATTTCCCACTAAGAAAAGCTGCCTACTGTAATATGCTTCAGAATGTTAGAGTTTCGGTATGTGAAGCCGACGCAGGAGTCGATCGTTCTCCTTCGAGTCGATGATCGTCCCTCCATGCCCTCTCCTTTCTAAACCAAAAAGATCCAAAGTACGACCAGGAACCCCATAGGCTAAATCTTCTAGGGACCCCCCGCGGCCAAATGCGGAATGGAAAACAACCGCTCCGGATTACCATTGTAATTCGTACATAGTGATCCAGATGGTGTGAGAATAGTCGAACAATACAATTTATTCTACTAAATCAACTTAGCAAGTCATACTCAATGATTACCCGGCTGCCTTGCAGCCCTTATAACGAGAGAAGAGGGGATTCCCAATCACCCACAGTCCCTACACCAGGTCACGTCTCTCAATAAATGTGCTAATTGAAAGGACTTTCTCCTGCTTGAACGTGAAGAAATATCGAGCGCAGGATGAAAGCTTTTGCAGAACCATCCATTTGCATTTGAAGAATGACGACACATACAGCGGCGAATTCAGCGCGACCTCGCTTATACCGTGAGAACTTCATTTTATCGAACGAACGGCTAGACGTCAGGCCAGTTGGAAGGCCGTGAGAAGTTGACCCTTAAGAGTTCCTTTGATGAATGGCACATCGTTTCGTTCGTGATGTCGAACTCTGAACGATGTCAATGCGCTGGTCCGATTATACTGATTGGAATTACTGGGGTTTCGACCAAATATGAAAGAAGAATGAAAAAGGAACTCCATAAATCCCCTGATGGGATGCTCGTATCGCCATTCCATAAAACCCTCATTCAGTGAAATTGAAATGATTGAGGGTGAGATGTAGGGAGATTCTGTCCAGATGGAGCTGGGAATCAATGAGAAGATATGGATCCACGTTGATGAAATCCTTGGAATTTCCAAAGGATGACAATTCGAATTTTTTATTATCCATCTCTGGACGACTGGATCGTCCGTGGATGAGTGCGGCTAATTGGGCAGTTTTCTTTCATTCGAGGCAACATCGGGGATCTCATTTTCCATGGCAGACGTGGGAAAGATAAGGAAAAGATTGAGAACTTAGAGGAAAAGAGGCCATCCTGAGTGCCTTAAAAAAGGATATGAAGAGAATTTTAAAATATAAATAAAGGGGAGAGAAGGAATAGATTGAAATACTCACCGCCTCCGGATAGAAGAGTGAAGTAAAAATATAAATCATGGATGTAGTACTTCGTGCACTGTCGATGGCCCGTGATAGAACTCTTATCTTCGTCACTTCGATGTGTTTGCAATCAGAGGGAAAAAGACATCTGGTGAAATCGCACCCGGAAAATGTCCCCCAGACTTTGCGAAATCGGAAAAAAAACCATACTAGAAAAAATAAAGTACTTCAAACAGCAAACCACGCTGGAAAAAGATTGTGTATCTGTTTCATCATTGTTTTTTTTTTAATTCCCTTTCATCTGCCATTCTCATCAAAAGGCGCAGTAGCGCTTATTATCTTTCTTCATCCCTCTCCTCTCGGGCTAGAATAATGAACGTTAAATATAGCAAACATTTTTACAATTATACATCAAGTATCGTATTCAAAGCTAACTTAAACCTCGTATAGCTTTTCTGTGGTTTCATTCCGTGTGGCTTTTTTTTCTGCTCATGCCAATTCTGAGAGTATTTTTTCCGGGTGGCAGTTTTACCGGTGGCTTTTTCCGAAGCTCTTCAACGGCAAGACACTTCGAGAGTGGTGCATGTAACAGGACGGAACTTAAATAAGTTCACTTAAAATCTGGTCTTACATAATTTTCTCGGTAACAGTACTTTGGTTCTAACATTTTTCCTATGCCACCAATAGGCACTGATATGTGTGATGGGAGCTATCAAATTGTGATATTTTGCTTGCATTTACTGGACGTGGCAGAGAAAGCCAAAGAGCTACAACCTGGTCCGTTCAGGATCTTCTTCAGGACTTGAGGTCACCTACACATACAAGGCCTTCGAAACGGATCCATTCATGGATCCATGACCTTGCCTTCACGAGCGTTCCAACAATCTAACATGCAGGATGGCAAAGGGAAGGAAGATGCCAAGGTTGAAGGGAAACTCTGGCTCTTGGGCAAGTGCTCCGTGTCTTCGAGTTAATTCGTGAAGTGATATTTTGGAAACTCCATGTTTTTGGGTAAAGGATTGCAAAGCTCACATTTTGGCCTTCTCATCTCCACTCAATTTTAACTAACTTTAATTTATGACTTGTCTGCTGAGTTAGTTTTGAAACTAAAGCATGGCAGTAATTCATTTTTTCATTCGCATCTTTCTTTCTGCATGACAGGCTAATTTCTGAGTTTGTTTAGCTCATTCCACGCATATTTCTTCTCATTTCCTTATCTTTTTAAGAAGACCAGGTATGCTTTTGGCAAATAAAAAAAAGGTAATAATTATTAAGTTATTATTAAACAGCCATGGCAATCCTGACAGGACATTGTCATCTTTGGATAATATTTTTTTTTTAATTGAGCGTAGTCTATTCTCATCATTGTACGGTAGCAATGCAAAATGGATTCACGCCAAATCTCATCGTTACTCGACTGACGCAACTTTTAGTAGTTCATGAATAATGGTGAAACTCTGAACAGTACACGCAATGCGTTGAACACTACCCCGAAATTTTTAGATTGTTATTTTTCTGCAATATCTGGAACGGCATCTTTGTGGTGCGACTCGACCGTCACACGAACCCAATAGTTCCTTTGTCCCCGTGTTCCTTTTTTGTGGGGAATGTGAGAAACTTTTGCTAAGACATCCCGCAACTGCTGAATTGAAGGCGACTGCAGGAAATGCTCGAAAGAGAGAAGTCACACATAGAGCATGTTATGAACTGTTGAACCGATTTCAATTTAACCCTCTATAAATATCAGTGCCACGTGTAAGTCAAAATAAACTTTTTATTTAGACTAAAAATGTCAACATATCATGCGCCACCCTGTGCAAAGTCATTCTGAGTTTAATGCATACAAGTCATGCGTGTTGAGCCTTACATGAAAGTAAGAGTGATATTGATGCATTTCACTTTACCTTCATTTATATCTCTCATAATTATCTTTAAAATACATCTCCTGCTTCCACATAATGAATCTCACAAGATGCAGCAGCTTGCATCGATTCCCCTTCGTGTCCCTGGTCCCTTTCAAGGAGACTCATCTCCAGTTCAGAGTTCGTGCTGAGATACGACGCACTTGCACCGGGATTGGACAACACACTGGCTTGAACGTAACCTGTACTCGGGGCATTCTGTCGCGTCTCCATCTGGACGATACCAACATTTTTCGGGAGTTCCGCGTCATCGTTAAGGGATACATGTTCACTGTCGGGAATCCTGTTGCCGTCATCATGTCCTTCCTCGGGTGCTTTTTCTTCATCCTCAAAGTCAAAACATGCGTAATTGATATCTTTTTCACTGGGTGCGAGGCCCGTCTCCTCTTCGCCCACGATGTAATAACCGGGATTCTCCAAAGAATCGGACAATTTCCTGAATGTTTGAACCGGACTTCGTGTCCTGTTTGTGGGACTGCCAAGAATGGAGCCTTTCGTGCCAGAACTAGATTCCTGCAAGATTAAGTTCATTATTTTTACTTTATCCCACTAATGAGGCCAAGAGAAACGCGACCCAGACTCGCGGTATGTTGAATATGATACCTCTTTCAGGAAAGCAACTTGGAGATAAGACACTGGTGCGTCTGCGGTGGACCCTGCTTCTGGGCGACTTCTGTGAAACTGTATATTATCCTGTGGAGGCGACACATCTTCTCTCCAGTCTGGCGGTGAAAATAACTGGTTCGGAAGGAAAAGGAGTTAACTTTCTTGCTTAATGTGCAAAGAACTTCCTGATACCAGTCACGCATATCTATCCTAAACTTACTGTGAATTGGGATTCGGGCCAAGCAGCCTCTTCATCATCCTCTTGCTTCTGTCTAATCTCTCGAAAACCCTGTGAACGAATTTCAGCATGCATTTTCATGAGAATGGGGTTGAAGAAATGAACTATCTAAGGAAGACCTTGTATGATATATAGGTACTTCTCTCGCTCGGAATCGGTTGTGACTCACAGAGATGGTCGTGTTCGCGTTAACGCTCTCAGTTTCATACGGAGAAGCTTCGTTCGGTCGCTCCTCTGTCCCCTGATCAAGAGAAAGAGAGAGAAGCCATTTTCATTCTCACTGTACGAGTCTGTGGTCTGTACGAGTGTTTGGACGTGACATACATTCAGATTACCGCCAGAGAATACTGATGGCAATTTCGGATCTATTTTGATTTCCTCTTGAATGAATTTCCACAACCTGGAAAGGTATGACAAAGGAAACGTCTTGAACGGTGCTGGAAAGAAACTATATGGAACCTCAATAAAACACAAGGAAGAAGTAGCTATAAATTTGACCTCTTGCCCCCCAATCCAGCTGATACGACCAGAATCACACCAATTATGGCAGGGACCACCACAGCCACTACAGGGATACTCTGTCCTGTAAGGTAAATTCAGTCATAATTTCAATGCTTTCATTTGAACTTTAAACGAATATTGAATGGTTTAACGAATACCACATCGATGTTAACAGTGTCGTCACCTACGACCTATCGATCATCGTGATCATGAGAACATTAGTCTGTGATACAGTTGGTTTGGTCACCTGCTAAGTGATAGCAGCTTGATACAAAGATCCTTTTTTTAACTCATTGCTGAGTACGCACTTGAGGAGTTATACGGATCAAACCTGTATTGAGACTGAAGGAAAATATGGATTCGTATTCCAGGGTTACCCCTCCAAACGCAGCTCTCAAAATAAGGATTTATGAGGGATCCCGATTCCTCTCTCTCTCTCTCTCTCTCTCTCTTTGGTTCGTAGTTCTTAACATTCTGTAATGTCGTGCGTTTGATGCAGGAATTAAGACCGTGTTTTAGGAAGAAAATCTGTCCGGATGGAAGAATGAAATGTCTAACCTTGCCACAGACATTGTCCGATATTTCTGGTTCAAAATTCCTTGGTCATTACTGTCCGAAAAAGGGTGACTCGTGAAAAAGTTCATTCCCTCGCCCTTTTGGCAGGCTAGCTTCAATATGAGGAATATTTTCGTTTTGAAAGCTGCTTTTCTCTGAGGTTCTCTCTTAAATAAAGTTCATTTTTCCCAATGCATCTCCTTGCTTTTGGTTCTATTTGTGCACCTGTCTTCCCATAACCACGTCTCTCACTATCTGCAGTTGACATTTCACCGCTTCAATTGTATTTGAAAATAATTTTAAATCTCTTTTCTCCCCTTAAGTTTGCACAGAGAAAAAGAAAGTCCGACCTGGGTCTTGGGATGATTCGAACCTCTCCCAGCCCATCCCACTGCCCCCAGATTCTCCGTTGGCCGCAACGGCGAATTTGAGGAGTTCCTCGGACTTCAGCTCAAAAGTGGTGATGTTCCTCGGAACGACAATCCAGTTGATGACGGAATTACAATCCGGCCAGTGTGGAGAGTTATGGCACCAAAACACTGTGAAATTAGTCGTCTTCTTCTCTTCGGACGGTCTCCACTCGAAAAAGTACTTCCCGTCATCGGTTGAGATTTCGTTCTGGATCATCGGGCTTTGGATTCCTATTTCCGGTGGGATTTTAGAAGGCCCAGTTCTCAGTAACTTACGAAAAGATTATGGCGACTCTTCGAACAGTTGCCGATCTACTCTCACGGTTTCTTTCCTCGTCGACTTCAATGGTTGACGGCCTCGGGGACTCTCCCTTTTCGTTTTTAGAGACGATGTCGAATCTGACGACCGACTTGGTATTTAGGTTTTCGAAGACGGCGGACGTGTCCGTCACAGACGTTGGCTGGACCTTCTCTTGTGTTGATATTTCCAGCCCTTCTACCTGCATCACACGAACAAATATCGCCTTCAATCTCTCTTCCGTGTGCAGGAAACTGCTTTTTTAAGGGAGAGGGCACAGTCCTTCCATAATCCTGAGAACGCGTGCGAGAGTAATTCACAAAGGAATCTCAAACAGACAAACGAAAATTTATCTCCGTTTG
This sequence comes from Darwinula stevensoni, assembly GCA_905338385.1. Lineage (NCBI taxonomy): Eukaryota > Metazoa > Arthropoda > Ostracoda > Podocopida > Darwinulidae > Darwinula > Darwinula stevensoni. The sequence goes on along the minus strand of CAJPEV010004245.1, from coordinate 13,755 downwards.
TCTCCCCCTTGCAATTTGGGCCCAACGACCGTCTTCATTTCCTAACTATTTTCACTATGTTAAATGGAGTCACGCTCATTTTGAGATGATCTCACCTTGTAGGTGAAATTGTCAGAGTAATGCTCCCAGTCTCTCAACGGGATCCAGTAAAGGTGAATATTCCTGTGATAATCATCAATCTGCTGAACGTGGAAGCTCCCCGGCGGCACTTCTGGGCTCCTGTCTGGCGCTGCAAAACCAGCAAGAAAAGCTTAAGACGAGCAGAAGAAAAAAGTAATTATGTGAGGGAGGACTCCGTACCTTTCGGCAACGTTCTGGCGACGACCGTAGAAGGACTGGACCAGAGATCGGGGAATTCTGCATCCTCGACGACGGCCTTAATCCAGACTTCATATTCGGTATTCGGTATAAGGCCCGTCAATGTATAATTCCAGGACTTTTCATTGGACGCTCCTGGGATCGTGTAATTCGTCATCTGGATTACAATTTTAAACTTAATTCTGAATCCCTTTTGAGACCCTCTGAAGAAGACATTAGAAGAATGCATGACCATGGTTTTCTTTTAATTTCCCATTTTTAGAAATGACTGGGCGCGGCTCCCAGCTTCTTCAAAGCATTTATCCTTTTCTATCCCGTTTGTTACTTTGAATTCCCAGCCGCGATCACCGCGAATTTCATCGCAACGAAAAATTACCTGCTTCCTCTTTGATGCAATTTTCTATAAACGACGATCATTGTATGAGTCTCCACAAGACGCGTAATGCAAGATGGGGAGATCTCTCCCATCCTCAGCGGCTTCACAGCCCGTTTTTCTTTCGATTATGAATTTAAGATTCCCTGCGTCGTTCAAAAATGATACTGGCCTCTGAGGTACACTAAAAAAATTTCCGGAAATTTTCCACCGAAATGCTGTGTTCGCTTGTACATGGAAACATGGGTGTCTCATTGAATTCTACAGTAGATATCGTAAAGCAAAAATCGACCCATGATCTCTTCCGTGTCCTCACCTTCCATGCTCATTATCTTCACTTTCCGCCAATTACTTCGGCTCGATTCACGGTCACAGCCAATGACGTGTTGTCGTTCGAAAAGGAAAAGTGAGAATCATTTCCGAGTTGTTCTAAAGGGCACAGAAATTCTTGACGATCGCGTGAATATTCGAAGAGATTTTACTCTGCGTATGGGTCCAAAATTTTGTTTGGGAAAATATAGGAAATGGATTCAGATGCGGATCAGAAATTGGTGCGCCTGAGACACGGTTCTTTTCATGAATAATGCTTTCTGAGTGGAACAGTTGCCACATGTTCATTACGTTCATTGATTTGGTTTCGCCTCTAGCATACTGCGATTCCTTCGATATAGCGCCGCCTACGTCAGGGCACCAAAAGCGGCGAAAACCAAAGGTGGCGTTATTTCGAGGGTTGACTGTACCTCTCCATTACTCAGCCTTTACACCTATTTCGCCTACGCATGGATGCACAATCTATTGTTCAGGGCGATGAATCGATGTTGGTAAATTAAACTATCGCAACAACTACAGGAAATTTGGCCATTGAAAATATTTGGCCATTGCTTATTTTCGGAAAGATACGGCATGCAACAGCAAATCATGGTTCTTCCCTGCTTCCCCTTCGACTGTCGGAGGGGTGCGGGGCGATGTAGAGAAATTTTCTCAAGGGTTGCAGAATAAAAAGGTTGAAAACCTCTTCTTTAAAACATTCCGATTTTAAAATCACCGAGGGTAATTACAGTGTTGTACGCTCTCCCGTTTCCTTCGGACGTCCCTTCTCAATACGTTCGTTTTTTTCCATTTCCGATAAATATCCTCATTAGTTGCCTCCTCGTTCGTTTCAATGCTTTTTCTGGAAATTGCGTTCGTCAAGTGACTTCCAAGAAAGCGTAAAATAGATTTCACTGTACTATTCACATTGTCATATCACTAGCCAGGGACATTCTGACCTAGGTGCTCCTGAAATTTTTTTCTTACTTTTTTTTTCCATTTCACGTTGGTATGAACTGGAAGCCGATTCCGATTCAGGAATAATTATTCTTCCTGAAAGGAAGCTTGAACAATGTCGTAAGACAGAAATAAGAGAGCAGGAAGTAAAAAAATTGCTCACATGTTTTTTTTCTTTAGGAGAGGCACGTGTCATCCAACGGGTGAACGGATCCTGACAAATCATTTGCGATCTGTGCTGTGAAAGCCGCAGCTATAAGAGTAACTTTCGGACGACTGTTACACAAATAAATCTCAGAGGTAACTTGAGTGTCGTCAGCAAGGAAGAGCGTTCGGATATATCACTTCCTAAGTTCAGTTCCGATAGAGCCTTCGTGCTAGCTTATCCCCCTATTACGTCACTTCCGGACCAGAATAATGGGTGAGTTCACGTACGCCAGTGAAAGGAAGCTCGTCGGCCCATGAGCTTTGTACCCATTTGATGTTATGGACGATGGAGATGTTGTAGAGCTGTAAACCTGCCGGGAGATCCCAGGTGACGTCCAGTGTCTCTGCCTCCACTTCCCCCACGGCAACATTCTCCAATGCCTTGATCTTAACTACATGACATCAAAGGAACATAGGGTGGTAGCAGGATTATGATTCGGCAGGCACAGGAAATTTAGCAGTCGCCAAGTCACATAACTGTAATCTCCTTTCCAAAGATAAGAGGGGAAAGTGCAAAAGTACGAAGTATTTATTCAATCCCATTGTCCAGCGATATCCAATGAAGGTTTACTTTACTGTTTGATTTCAATTACAAACCTATTGATCGGATCTCTAAGCAGTGCCGCAGAGAACATGAAGAAATTCAAGTACCCCCCCCCCCCCCCCTTCCGAGAATAACAAGATTAAACAATACACAATATATATGAGGTAGAGTTCATCAACAGTTGGGACCATATGCAATAACTTTTTTCCCTCATGAGACGAACAATTTTTGGCCACCCTATTAGATCGAAATATGAATGAACATGCATATTACAATTGAATTTAATTATTCAAAAAGGTTAGGTTCTGTGAGGAAAAAATCTCAGCGTTTGCCCTTTTGGCTGGAACGCTTTCCATTTCTTAGTAAATCGGAATGATATGAATCACAAATGGAATCAGACTCACTGTTCCGGTAGAAATCGAAAAGATAATTGAAGCTTCGATTGCCGAGTGGGTTCTGGGCATCCACTGCCACCTTCGTTCCTGTCTCATCGGGAGGAGGAGGAGGAGTCTCATCTGTCTTCAAGTCGCATTCCGTTGCATCTGGGTTCGGCTTCTGGCATTCTGTCATCTCCATCCTTTTATCACATCAATTTCGTTAGGAACCCCACTTTCGGTCCATGATTGCTAGATCGATCGTGAGGAATCCAAGTACCCATTGATCTGGACGTAGAAAGAGTAATCCGTCTGAACGGGATTCTCTACTGTCAACCAAGTGCAATAGAGTCGCTCCAGCTGCTCCGACCAACAACGCCATGAATCCAGCTCAAAAGGGGGAACTGTCAAAATCATATTACCTTATCTACTACTCAAGCAAATAAATCGGTCGAAAATGAAATGCACCTTACAGCCGATGTTAAAGTTCACCGTATGAAGGTTGGAAAATCCAATGCCGTCGGATGTGTTCCCGCAATAGTACCGACTGTTATCATCCGTGGGAGCATTAACAATGACAAAGGACACCGTCGTGCTGTTCAACATGGAATTCGGATTCACGATGTCATTAGACGATGTCTTGAATCTGAGATCAGAGACAACGAGTCCCTCTTTCAACCCTGCGTCGGTCAAAGTGCAGTAGCTCGTGATGTTCTCCCCGCTTTCGAAGATGTATTGTCCATTGCTTTCCCGAATTCCTCCCTCTGGCTGCATTTCTGCCGATAATTCCGAAATCGTTTCAAGCACTATTCTATCATGAGTGTACAAACAATAGTGTTTGCAGCTAAAGTCATGGAGGTAAGAGAAACTACCCAATTTCGAATAAGTCTTCAAATCGCATTCTTTAAATAGCGAACTTTAAAATGTTTTATTTTCATTTAAGATGTCCCTGACATTGCCTGCAATCTTGCAATATTCAATATTCTGTGACATGAGTAGGGAGCGGACTTTCAGGCGCTAAGAAGTCATAAGCTCTGCACATGAATATGTCCTTAAAAAGCCAAAATATGTGCATAAACTTGCCAAAGCTGATGTGAAATATGCATGAAAGTTAGAAAATACATTTAAAAAAAGCTCTTTATCACTAGAATAAATTCTTAAGAAGAAGGAACTGCAATGTAATTTTCACATCGCCAAGGCTCCCCTTGCCCCACAGCATGGAGTATGTGAACCTTGGTGGTAAAATCAGGTGTCTGTAGGGCATAATTGGTCTATTCTTGTCACGGAACACGATAGCCAGGAAATTTTCATTGTTGCTCATAAAGAAACCTGGTTTTACTGATAAACTTTTTTCTTTACAGAGAATGGAGGAAATACGCGTAAATATGCACATAGAATACCAGCAAATGAAATAGGAACACAGTGGCGTGAGACAATCATGTGACTGTACCACAGTTAGTATTCTGTATGACCCACACACAAGCTGCCAAACGACGATATCAGCGGTATTATTCTTTTCCATATCACATGGGCCGTCACGTGATTGTATTGCGCCACCGGGACGCCAGATATCTCAGAGAGATTCATCATTTGCATACCTCGATGGATCCAATAAATGGCCTAAGTTTGGTATCTCTCGTTCTCGGTGTTTCTATTTCATTTGCCGGGAGTGTACATGCATTAATATGCATATTCAGAGTAAAACATCAAAACATGGTTTTTTATGCGTTTTTAGAATCATCAATTACTTCCTCAAATGCTAATAAATGTTCCTATCTGAATTGCATTCTCCTACGAGGGCTGCATACAAAATTTGCATTTGCATAAAAAAATCCACTTCTTAGCCATGACCAGTGTCGCAGCCTGGGTTTCTCCAAAGGAAGGCTAAGAGTAACAGAGTGGGGCTGAAAGTTCCGTAGCTTCTCCTCGGTCGGAGGATAAAGGTGGCGAATGCATTTAGACCAGAGTGGGAAGGAGAGGAGAGGGGGCTAGAGCCAAACTTAGAGGAACTGCAGTCTCCCCTCGCAACGCCACTGGACACGACGGCGACTCACGAGCTAGGCTTCCCATGCTCCAGGATCGATGGTCTCCCGCTTTCGAGACGGCGACAGCGAAGAAACAAAGAGCGACGAAAAGTGTCAATGCCCAACACCGCATTCCCCTTGAAGATGGATGACTGGAATGCGGAAGTCCTGTAGTCGGATAGAAAAGTTTGAGCTATATTTATTGAATGCAGCTGTCGTGCAACAGCATCCGCAATGATCCCAACTTTCCGCTGCCAATCCAAGTAGCACCGGAACATTTAATGAATGTTCAATGAACGTTTCATTTAAGGTATTGCCAACTTTCCACGAACATCCTTGGGAACCTTCCTGGACCATTCAAATGTCCGAAAGAGATGAAAAAAAAAAGGTCTAATTATGCGTTCCTTGAACTTTCATCAAGGACGTGATTGGAATGTTTGTAAACAGCAAATAAATATTATAAGAACTTTCTCTTTCAGGATTCATGTAGCAAGCAATTAATGTATTGGAAACGATCCTTTCATCGTTTAAACTGCAATAAGGCCAATTACAATCCTACTTCCGTGACAGGGGTCATAGGCCATCACCGTATCCAAGCTTCTCTTAGGTTGAGAGCATTTTCTTCTCTTCACGCTACCTAAAATTCCTTCCCAGGAGCGGAATTGATCCTGTTATTTCTATCAGATTAGCAGCGTCCTTCCTGCTCCGGAACGGCGTGCCGAATTAGACTCGAAATGAGGAAGTCACATCACACCCCAATCTATCTGCACATCATTAGCCACACGCTGTACTACTCTATTTGAAGGCATTCATAAGCCTCACCATCTACTTATCCCCCTGGGCCTACCCGATTCCTCCCTCCTTGGAGTCAGGATGGAAGTTGAACCATCCTCCACCCTCGAACCAGAGTTTTCTGAAGTCTCGTTGGACTGGGTTTGCTTTTAACCATTGAAATGTCTTCCATAGTGGTGCCTGTGACGAAAGATCGTACAATGTGTGGAAAGAATTGGGAATTCCAGCTGCACTAGGTATCGACTCGCTAAAACGGCTACTTTAGCGTCATCTGGCCTCGGTGGTGCGAACCTCTTCTAGTTCAAGCCACTGCTAGATGGATAGCACAGATATGCTTGAAGAAAGCGTCTCTTTGACGCCCAAGGAATCAAGGTAGATAGAATATAAGATAGTCTCAGCTCGAAGCGCTGTGATGGACGAGTTTTTCGCAGCTCTGCGCACTACGTCACCGTGGAAGTCGAGTGGGAGTGACCTGTATGACGAGGTGATTTTCCGTGCAGGTTCAGTTGAGCGATTAGTGCACATTGCTATGCAGGATCACATACGTGAATTGTCAGCGGTTAATTCGTAGACCTAGGCCAGACTATCGGGTTATATTGCTCGAAGGAAGGAAAGCATGGGAGTTACAACCTTGGTTAATAAGGAAATATCAAGCTTAGATGACAGCAGTGAAGGAGGAAAGCCTGAATCCAGCAGCTGTAAATTCAAAGGTTATGTACACCTACTAATGATTGGTTGAACCTGATGAAACAGTTTGAGGCAACCTATGCAGCTAAGTATGGGACAGGAATCACCAAGGAGAAGGGTATGATCAAGAATCTAAGAATCTTGTAGCTGATCTCCAATCAACATTCCCTTCTGTGGAATCAAGAGCGATACTGCTATATGCTCGTACAAGGACATTCATTGGGGTCAAGTCCTTGAACAGGAACATTGATGACAGAAGGCACCACCTTAAGGAAATGAAGGAGGGGCAAAGGTCATCTTCGGTCTGATTGCATCCAACCATTATTTTAATATTCTTAACCTCATAAGCCACCTGGGAAAGTCCTGATTTCATTTTATCCAGTCGGATTTAATATAATTTGATGATTTGTTCTTACATCTTAGTTTCAATACCTTTTTTTGCACATGTTTCAAACTATACATGCCCATAATTATTAACCTTTATCGGACGAACGTCGCAACTGCTGTGTCACAGAATGCATTTTTCCATGGCCTAAAGGTACAAATGCTGTACCGCAACTTTTTGGGGGGGAAATGCTCTGATATTAAATGAGTAATTGCTCAGTTAACAAGTGTTTATAAGCTTCGTAGAAAATATCGATATCTGGCTGTCAGCTCTTTCGCGGGAGATTTAAATCCGTCCAATAAAAGTTAATCCGTGGAAGTACAGTACTAATTATTGACTGAGATTAATTCCAACCTTACATGTCGAATACGTTTTGCTTCAAATATCAACCCTTTTGTACTTGATCCAATGAGTCTTATTATGACTGGAATGAAACATTTAGAGAAGTGGAATCTCCTACGAATTAAAAAAAAATTGATTTGCTGACCAACGTGATGGATCTTTCCGTTCCTGAACGAGGCTGACAGAGGAATGGATGGCAAGAAGCAAACACTCTCATTCTAAATATAGAGCTTGCTGAAGCTACGTGTCAGCTAAGAATGCAAAGCCCCCTCGCACATTATTCAACCCTGCGGATTTTTCATTTTACTTAGCATTAGATACTCAGAGTAAATCACACAGTAAATGTATGCCGGCCCGAAACCCATCAGTTATCAAGTTGATTGTCACAACATAGACGTACGTACGTGGTATGTGTATTACAGATGGCCGACTTACGCGGCCAAACCACTGGGAAAAAGTGGAACCGACGAAATAACAGCAATAAATTCAGAATCAATGCAGCAGAAATTTATAGGATGAGAAAAAGGCTAGCTGTTGGACTTCACACGAAGGCGAGCTCACGCACATGGCTCCCTGATCCTTCCACGGTGACGTCATGAGCGGCAGCCAATGAAAAACAACCAGCTGAGCTGAGACTACCTTATATTCTATCTACCTTACAAGGAATGTCCCTTGAAAAGGTCATGGATTGGTGATCAAACGGCACCTTGGCTGAGCGCCCAAAACCTGCCCATCCATAAATATTGATCGTCCCAGAACCTCAGAACCTCTTTGAACACAGGTTAAACGTCCTCGAGAAAGTTCATGGGTTACTTGGGACCTAAGATAGCTTCATCGTGATTATTTCCTCCAACAGTCCCTGTAATGCTTTCCTGGCAGCTATCCTTCCTCTATTTTCTTTGTATAAATTTTAGCCCTGCCGTATACCTACCTTTCTGCAGCTGATTTTGCTATGCTGATAGTCCTAGTCATCATACAATCACAATCACAAAATATAACATTTTTAAGAGAGAGAAGTTACATTAACCTATGGGTGACATGTTACACTCTCATGATTTGCTGGGCCCATGACAGGAAGAATGATCATGGCTTAGATCTAATCAAGGAGAAGAGATGGTAAGCTATTTTGGAACGCAAAAATAACATCATTAAAACATATATATATTTTTCAGTGGCTAACATAACACGATAGCATACCCAGCTAGCCCTATGCAGCACCACTAGGACGCCAATAAAACGGTCCTTCCATACCGTTTACAGTACTTCGTTCAATAATCCGAGAACATTCATACACCGAAAGAATACTGAAAGGCTGAGCCGGTATATCCAGTTTTTCCAGTTCGATGGCTGCAACAGAACGAGAAGGAAGAAACCCAAGTTGCATAAACCCAAGGTAAGGTTCAGGTAGCAAAATGACTTCTTTACTCGTAGGATAGTTAACGCGTTAAGTGATGAAGTGGCTGTCCGTGACTACCTTTAGGAAGTAGATGAGTTCATCTGCAAAGTTAAATAGGGAGCGATGTATAGGCGGTAGGTGCATATTTTCTCACAAAAATATCGATCTTAAAGAGGGGTAGACCTATATTATGATATGTAAACGCTCGAATCTCGACACAGAATGTCCTAATGGGTAAAAACGCCTCTTTACGTCCCTATCCAAAAATAATTGAACCTTGAACCATTTGACGTAAGAAAATCACATATATTGATATTTCAGGGGTGGGAGGGGAGAATATCCACGAGTCTGAAACAAGTCGATATTCCCCTTTCATCTCCAGAACTTCATCTCGCAACGACAACGAATCGGTGATGCGAACGACGACGAACATCGAACTCGAACCCGATACTTCGCTGCGACACTCACGAAACCAGCATGCAAAGCGACTGCCAGAAGATTCCATTTTTCAAGTGGCTTTTGGCTCTCGGATGGGAAATGCGTCATGGAAATCGCTCTCCATTTATCTCCGGGGTATCTGAAGAATTTCGATAACGATCCTCGTAGTAACCGCACTAAAGATCCTTCCCTCTCCGGAAAAAAAAAAAAAACAAATTACGAGGAATCTGAGGATCAACGTGGATCGACATCTACGAAGGCTGCCATGCTTCACTTCGCTCTCCATCGATTTCCCCGTCGGGAGAGACAGTATCTGCAGAGAAACTTCCGTTCCATTTTCTTGAAAGTTTCGGCAGAAAAACGGATTGCTCCCTTATTTATGTATCATTTGGAATTTCCATTTAATCAATACTCCCAGTTTCCTTATCGTTTACCACAACTGCGCCCGTCTGTAGCAATCTTTCTTTCTTTGCAGGAATCTGCCTTTTACTTGTCCCCATAGTCGAAGGAACGTTAAAAATGACACGAAACTTCGGATGTTGCATTCTCGCATCGTAAAATAACTGCGAGAGAATTCTCGATGATTGATTCCCTCGGATTCTCGCTAGAGGAGTCTCTCTACCGACTGCGAGACCTCTGGGGCTTTCGAGGCCAAAGCCGAATTTTTGGGCCGACGAAATGGTGCATGCAAGATCGAGGGCAAAGAGGGAAAGGGGGTCGCTCCCTTATCTGCCTTTCAAGAATACGAAAAAAAAAGAGGCAAAGAGAAATCCGGAAAAAAAAGGGAGAAGAAAAGGAAAAAGGACTCACCGCCGTCGGACGGGAAAGTGAAGTGAGGATAGGAATCTCCCATGGGATGCTTCCCTCCGAGTCCATGGGGACCCGATAAAGAAAACTCTCTTATCTCTATCACTTCGGTGGGTTTCGATGGCAACAACCGTTTTTGAGAAAGGTGCATCTGCCGGAAGTTGCACAAGCTTACGTGAGAAATAGTCTTGCAAGATGATCGCGGATTTTCTTCGGAATGAATTAAAGTAGACCCATTTATTAACTTTATTAACCAATTTTACTAACGAAAAAGACTTTCTCGGTCTAACCACTGTTGCTGTCACTATAAACGGCGTCTCACATTTTTTCAGTCGATGAATTGCGAGGATTCGGCCAGCTATTAGAGGATCCAGCCATTAGAAATACGATGAGCGAGTTTAATTCCTGCAGGATTTAGAACGACAAGGTCCGACTCGCACCAGATCCGTTTCGCTTTAAACCGATCTTGTTTCATGATGGGCGTCTATGGGAAGAAAATTATCTCCGTGAAACGGATCCCCGCAGAGAACCACTGTGAGAAGAGATTAGTTTTAAAGTTAAACAGATCTGGTGCACGTCACTCTCGATCCGTGGGAACTAGGCGCATGACTTCGGTGGTCGACGTCGTTCATCGTGAGTTTCTGCGTACTTATCAAGTAATTAGCTGCGTACTCTTCAAGTACTGGGAGGAGTGAGTTTAGTTTTTTTTTATTTGCATGCTGCCGATATTGCAGAAACCTCGTGTTTCTTCCGATGAAAACGCGTGTGCATATACGACTCTTGCGAGTTTAAACTGTTTCATACAGTCCCTTGAACACAAAAAAAAACTTTAAAAAATCAATGCATGAAAAAATCGCATCGAAGAGGCCATCTGCCCTCTGCGCGGTTGATCGCCGGCGAGCCAGCAGCGTGGCGCAGACGGACCGAGCTTTTCCCAGATAAGCTGCGCTAATCGTGTGGTGCTGCGATTGTATTACGTTTTAAAAAGTATTTGGTGTCAGTTTGTTTGCCAACATTTGGTTAACCGCTGTCTTCCGAACGTCACTTTTTTTTTCGCAGAGAAGGAATGGTGTTAAGCTTTCAGCTAACAGAAAAGCATGCAAATAAATGATTAAAAATGCAACCAGAACAAGAAGTCACTGCAGTATCAGTGTATAAAAAAAATTACCTTATTCACTGAGACTGCCTGCCGCATTTCTCTTTTCTCTGTCACTTTTAAGTGAGAAAGTGACATACCTGGAAAGGAGCAGCATGCAAAAGCTTTGGCAGTCCGTGGAATCTGCGGAATCTTTTGTGGGAAAGGCAGCAAGTTGAGCGATCGTCATAAGTCATTCATCCGCCATGATGAATTCAGACGAATTCAGGCTGGGCAATAAGGTTGAAGATCAGGATCCAAAGGCGGTCATGTACGAAAATGGATAGGCGCGGAAACGCTTATTCCCTTTCTTCGACCCCTTTCCGGTACAAAATTTCATCTCTTCGTATTCCTCTCCGAGTTCCTCTGGAGGAACGAAAATTAGGCTACTTACTGTACTCTCTCGACACAGAATGGTTCCAGCTTTGAAGCTTCATCTCCCCTGGGTCGCGGGAATCACACCGAATCTTGCTTTTTGAAGATGTCAATTTCATTCCAGGACTCCCCCTTCCCTGCAGGGCCGGATTAAGGTTATGAGGGGCCTAAGGCTAAGGGGAAAGAAAGGTCTAGGTATGAATTACATATTTTAAAAAATTGGAAAGGAGGGCCTAAAGTAGGGTCTAAAAATAAGAGGGCCTAAGGCCCTCAGGCTGAGGGCATAAGGCAGCCTGAGAGCATAAGGCCCTCAGGCCCTAAGGCCCATCGGTTAATCCGGCCCGGCTTCCCTGGTAGCCACTCCAGAGGAGTTCTCAGAGGAGATCAACTCATAAATGAAAGATATTGACCCGTAGAGCTTAGTGGGGTGGCCTTTTCATTGTTGAAAGGAAATTATCTGTTCATTAGGCTTAGCGTGAGGGCTACCGAACCGTTCCCCAGGGCTGTCGGATATCGGGCTGGAGTTATGTCCAGGGGAGGGTCATGAGGGGGTTGAAATTCTCAGCGCAGCAGAGCACACCTATGCAATACGCATGCGCCATCAAAACATCCATTTCACAAAACCAGACGACCAACATGGATCGCGTCATTTCCTTCAGAGCTCTCGCGGCGGTAGGTTCCTCTCCTCCTCCCTCTAGCAATCATACCACTTTATCGGTTTCGTATTGAATAAACAGATACACACTGACTATGTAATGGCTTTCCTCTGTATTCCTTTAACTTTTCTAAGTATCAAAAGGGCCTTTCTCACATAATAGCACTGAAGTTGGACTCGGAAGATTGGGAAAAAGCAGTGGCCGTGCATGTCTTGTGCGTCACAATACATGGCGGAACACTCCCTCGCGAGAACGGAATTCATTTTCATAAATGCAGGACTTTTTTCTGCATCAGAATCATGAATCAAAGAGCAGAAGATGTTCGGAGGGAGAGAAGAACCAAGATGAATCAGGACTTTTAGGAACATCTACACAATTCAGATAGCTGCAAGTTGCGCAACTTGAATGATGAAATACTCCTCATCATCCGTCTTCGAGAAAATAGGAAATCAAGGACTTTCCTAGCTGTCCCAAACTGGCCTCTGAGTCATTATATTTGTTTCTCTAATAGCCATTTGTCATTCTCTCCATTTTACAATCAATCTCACAAATTTGTACGCAATTATGCTTTCTCATATTGGTAGATACTAAATAGCCAAACAGATGGAAAATGAGTAGCAGGGCAGACCGCTTCGCACTGACACTTGCAGTCGTCGTTTTTCGGTGGCTACGTCGGCTTTTGCAATGGGAGAAAATCCGGCTGCACGAAGGAGCAAATGTGAGCTCCGAGACTAGCTTTTCTCGTTCCCGCTTATGGACATACCTTCTCTTCTCCTCGCGTCCTGTACTCTCCACGTACCTTGGTTACGTCGGTTTCATGACTGCTTCTGCTTTCGTAACGGTGCCTAGACCTTCTGTTTCTTAACGCATGATACATTTTTTGCACCGAGTTCGTGGAACGAGGTGAGAGTGATACAGCGGATAGCGGCGCTCGATCGATGTGGTCGGATAAGAACGTGCCCTGGGTCGACATCCCTGCTGATGATGACGTACGACTTACATATGAATTTCGGATACGGTCTATCTCAGTTATGCATAACCTGCGGATGCGGAGACCTTTTCTGCGGCCCCTTGGAAGGGGCCCCCTTCGGTCTCTAAAGATCCATACTTATATGCGGTCTATTTCGGCTCATGTTCGAGGGTTTCGAAGACCGCAGGCCCTCGAACATGAGCAGAAATCCCAATTTGGTCCTCTAGGGTAGGGTGACCATATTTTTTTAAAAGGAAAAACCGAGACATTTTCCCTCCGTTTACGGTTGACAATAGGCCGATGAGCTGCTTGCTACAAATGAGTGGCACCGAAAGGAAAAATCGCTGGATAGTTTTCCGAGCAGGGTAGAACCTCAAAACCAGGGGCTGTTCCAGAGAAAACTGCCCGTCCCGGTTTTACCGGGACGATTTGGTCACTCTACTCTAGGGAGAAAAGGTTGTGCACCACTGGTCTATCCAAAGGCCTCTCCGAGACAGTTCTAGAAACTCCAGATAGGCCTAACGTGACGCGACCTCTCTGAAATGGGTCTTAAAGGTCTTAATACGAGGTGCTACCCAAAAGTTCCCGAAATTTATTTATTAAAAAATAGCAACTTACAGAAAAAAATAGTGGTCTTCATCACCTTCAAAATAGTCCCCCCCCCCC
>CAJPEV010004244.1:9617-23741 GCA_905338385.1 Darwinula stevensoni | reverse complement strand
TTGTTCAAGCAGAGAAGCGATGATCATATTTCCTTGCTTTTATCAATCGGATCCCTCCCGGGGCCTCATCTGATGAAGGGAAAACAAGTGAAAAAATAAAAAGGAAAGTTACGCAAGTGAGAAATGCAGTCGGCTTTAGTATAGAATCGAGGACACTCGTGCCTTCATTTGCATTCCTAATCGAAATGGAGCAAATACGAGAATATATGTTTTGGTGAATGTGAGCATTTTGAACGTCCTCGTGAGATTAGAAAGAAAAAATGGGATTGCCTTTGTAGTTTCTTTCTTCAATGGAAATCGACAGCCGAAAGTGAATATAAAATGTTGATGGAACATGTACTTGTGAAAAAAAAATTTTTACAGTACGATTATCACGAAAAAGCCTCCAACTAGGTATCTACTATGAGAGTAGATTCATGATTATCCCCTGGGAGTAATTAGTGCGTGCGTTCATAAACTGTTAAAATCTGGTGAATATTTTGCATGCGACATTGTGATAACCTGATGAAAAAAAGAATGTAGAACTCTCTCACAGGCTCTGATATCTAGATATAAATATTTAAAAAAAAACTATGATGAAGGAACTGTAATCACTCGAACCAAAATCATCAGAGGATAGGATTTGGAAGGTCTCTAATGTGCATGATCACGTTTAATATTCAACCAATATTCCCTTTAGATGAAAAGAATCGACAATCAAAGCAATCCTCTTTTGCAGTGTGGAGACGGGAAAGTGGCAAAATGATATCATCACCGTGGTTAATCTCTAGCCGATATAGAAAACATCGGGGAAAGATTGAAAAAACCATGTGACCAGATGGGAATCTCTGCAATCCTTGTGGTTGAGTCACTTCATGACGTGCTGCTCCACATTAACGCTGTTTGCCACAGTTAAGACGAATTTCAGTATTCCGCTGCTTTGCTTTCTCTCATATGAACCGGTTCCTTGAAACGGATGGGCTACAAGAGTACTTTACACAATGCGACACTAATGTTTGCACTAAAGCACAAATATGTAAGCTTCCAGTGGGCAATTTGACGCAAGTACGGCGAAATTTGATTGCGTGGGGCGGTTTCCGTATTATGGCACTGACATATGACTGACTCTCATTCGTTGAAGAGGATAATTGATGGTCCTTAATACGTTCAAATCCTTCATGATCATCTCCTCCGTACCCCCAATAAGGCAGATCGGTCGACGCTGGGGACTGCCTCAAGACAACGATCTGAAACAGAAGTCGAGTGACGAAACCGTTCTTATTCGAGGACGTACCCCAAAAGATCAATTGGCCGTAGAACAGTCCCGATGTCGATCATATTGAGTATTTCAGCTGATCCTGAAATTGCAAGTCGATAAACGGAAACCATCAAGCCCGGACGACGAAGTCTTGGTCGAACGTTCGTAGCGTGAGGACGTATTGGATGATACTCTCGAGGTTCTGTCATCTAAGTCGTCACTTGGTCGTTATTCGGCTACCTTGTAGCAGTATTCATACGTTTTCTGAAAGCTATCTCCAACTTCACATTAGAACGCTATCGAACATTTTAATTATTAGCGCTTTACTCGTAGCATGGCATTCTTGTCGCTGGAGGTCTACATCAGGCCGGTGGTCTATGAGACTGCCTGTAGTAACTACGTTCATTCTGGTCATTGGTGATCTACACGCCTCACCTCTTGGATTCTTTGACCATGGACGAATCGTGTTTCCAAATTATCGACATGAGGTCTCTTCGGTGAATACCAATCGGTTCCAATCGTAGTTCCTTTGCGGAATTGCCGAATGGACGTGCGCATCTTTGTGCTTCAGTTTCAACATTGGCGTCGCACTGGGTTGTGCCCATCCGTTTGAGCTGGCGTCGTACTGGCTTGTGCCGATTTCGGTCTTGAACCAACTATTGTGCCTGTTATTTAGCCGTCGTCTCATAATTTTTTCGAATCCACTGGCAAAGTGCCTTATGTCGGCGGCGGTGATCTTGCGTGGTCGGTCACTATGGCGTCTGTTCTCCACTGTGCCATGTTCTTTGATTTATGCAATATCGTACTCCACAGTCCGAACGGGATCAATGTCAGACGAGCAATTGTGGGAGGAGATCGATGGCCATTGTCCAAAAGTGTAAAATAATACATTGCTTCGTTTTTGGCTATGTATGGATATGTAGACCTTTTCTCAACCTGTACACAGTTCACGAAAAATCAATTCTGGAATTTATAGAGATATGCTTTTAAAAAGTTGACTCATGCGAGGGACAATGACTTTTGCACCTTAGTGAATGTACAAGGTGGGCCAACAAGAATGTCATGGATAATTCATGATTTGAGAATAATGCAAGACAAACCAACATGACAAGAGGCCATTCACGCAGTATTGGCATGAATGTATATTCATTGCCCCAGCAGGAATGAGCAATCAATGAAAAATCAACAAAAATTTTGAGTTCTACAGAAATATGTAAAAAAATCGCATTGCAATAATTTTTCTCAAATCGCAACCAGCATTCGTAACTTCGCACAACGGTGGCGTCACAAGTAGATAATAACATCGTAAACGACAATTAGTCCAAGAAAGGCAAAGTGGAGTGTTTCGTGCCAAATAACATCGATGGAGAAGCGAAGGGCCACCCGTCGGGCCAACGACTCGACGAGCTCAGCCTTCATTTGTATCGGCTCCACGATGCTTTGATAATAATGAGGCACACATTGAGATTACCTTTGCATCGTAATTGTTTCTTTTTTTTGCAATATTGGTTGTGAAATGTACCTTATTTTTACGTTATAAAGTGTACCTCATGGAAACCGTTGCGATTCCTTTCATATCAATCCTCCGAGCTCACCCAGGTGTCACTTGAATTCTATTGAAATTCTCTACAAAAGGAAATAAAGGCAATCAGAATCTGTGAATAATTAAAAAAGTTGTCCAAAATTCAAATCGTTACGATTCGTTTGGAAACCCTCAACATGATTTTAATTTATTTCAGGATGTGCATTTATTGCCGGTCCAGTCCAGCAATGAATTCATTTTTTAAATGAAATCCATATTCGAATAGATAGCCATCCAAAATGTAGTATCACGTTGGTTCATGTTCATTAGCTTCAAAGTCAGACATAATTGTTCAAGCAGAGTCGCGATGATCATATTTCCTTGCTATTATCAATCGGATCCCTCCCGGGGCCTCATCTGATGAAGGGAAAACAAGTGAAAAAATAAAAAGGAAAGCTACGCAAGTGAGAAATGCTGTCGGCTTTAGTATAGAATCGAGGACACTCGTGCCTTCATTTGCATTCCTAATCGAAATGGAGCAAATACGATAAGATATGTTTTGGTGAATATGAGCATTTTGAACGTCCTCGTGAGATTAGAAAGAAAAAATGGGATTGCCTTTGTAGTTTCTTTCTTCAATGGAAATCGACAGCCGAAAGTGAATATAAAATGTTGATGGAACATGTACTTGTGAAGAAATTTTTTTTACAGTACGATTATCACGAAAAAGCCTCCAACTATGGCCTCCAACTATGGCCTCCAACTATGTATCTACTATGAGAGTAGATACATGACTATCCCCTGGGAGTAATTAGTGCGTGCGTTCATAAACTGTTATAATCTGGTGAATATTTTGCATGCGACATTGTGATAGCCTGATGAAAAAAAGAATGTAGAACTCTCTCACAGGCTCTGATATCTAGATATAAATATTTAAAAAAAACTATGATAAAGGAACTGTAATCACTCGAACCAAAATCATCAGAGGACAGGATTTGGAAGGTCTCTAATGTGCATGATCACGTTTAATATTCAACCAATACTCCCTTTAGATGAAAAGAATCGACAATCAAAGCAATCCTCTTTTGCAGTGTGGCTGCGGGGAAGTGACGAAATGATATCATCACCGTGGTTAATCTCTAGCCGATATAGAAAACATCGGGGAAAGATTGAAAAAACCATGTGACCAGATGGGAATCTCTGCAATCCTTGTGGTTGAGTCACTTCATGACGTGCTGCATTATTTCGTCTTTTATCTCTTCCAAATGGTGTCATATGAATGAACTAACATTTTCTCGCCGATCTTTGTGTCAGAATTTATGGATTGAAAAGGAGATATGCAGTTGCGAAACCGAGAGTGAAGAAGGGTCCCATTACGCAGGAATTCAAAATATATTCATTGTCCATAAACGTATGAGTACAACAGTCTCAAATATACTGTACTATCACATACATCCTGCACCACGTTATCAGCCACGTGAATCAACATACACGAAAACGTGAACTCGCAAAGCATAAAATGAAATGAAGTATAATATGAGGAAGGGAGTTAATCACATGGGAATTACCTCAAACGCAAGCATACAAATTTTGTTATTTATGTAATAAACACTAGAACTGCTAAGCGAAATATTAAGCAAATCATACACAGGAATTGGTCTATGAAACTCGTCAGACAGTTTATATGCACGATTTTGAAAGTCACAGCTTTGATCCCGAATACACTAGACGGCTTGGAGGTTTTTCAAAAGTCACAACAGATCGTGTCAAGACCGAAATTATGGAGCTTAATATCCTTTTATGAATCCAACTTTGAGAAAAAGGTTGAAGAGAGACAGAGCGTTGAAGGTGACTTCAATCTCATAATGAAAGAATCCTGAAAGAATGCAGATAAACATTTAATTAAATCTACAGTTATATCACGGATTCTTCTGAATTACTGACGATTTCCCCTCTTTAATCTACAGGAGGGCGAACGCATCTTGTGAAGCGTCCCTGGTAATTTCCAGGCGGATCGTAGCTGCTGACGACGAACCAATTGGGACCATTTCGCGCTTTTCCGATTCCCACTCGCTTGGTCTCTGTCCAGACCACCTGCGTGAAGTGTCCTGTATAGAGGGGAAAAGGGGGTTCATGCCTGACCTCATTGGTAAAAAGAAAAACATTGCTCCGGAGCACTCACCCGTTTGGTACACGAAGCTATTCCAAGAGTAATTGTGATAACAGACTTCGTCGTACCAAGCGTCTACGACCTCTTCCGCGCTGACGTTGGCCTTCCCCATGGACATGTAACAATTTTCTCCATATTGTTTTCCGTCTTTTCGACCCACGTTTCCTCGGTGCTCCAAGCGATTCCAATGTGCCAGCTGCTCAGCCCAATCCTGACTGTACTGGCAAATCTGGAGTTTGAAGGAACTTGCAGATTTGCAGTTATTAGCTTCCCATAATTCCACTATTGCGTTTATTTACATTAATTTGTATTTATTTATTTACTTTCAAGATCAACGTCATCTTCATATTATTGCTCGGTGGCCAAAACGAAAATAATATAGTAAATTTAAATTCCCTAGAGGAATCCTGTTGGTACCTCTAATAGTGGATTACATGCAAATTCCAATAATACCTCTCTGTCCATAGTCAGGGCAGGCGCACCGTGCTTCTTCCTGTAGTAATTGTGTCTTTGCAATGCCCTCCTTTCGAAGTCTGACAGGCCGTCTAGAAAATCACATAGAAGGAAAATTAACGCAAATTCTAGCGTCCTACATCTTCCGAATATGGTTCGCCTTACCATCCTCCTTCTCGGGCTCCTTGGGTTTGGTCTTTGTTTCGGGTATGGTTTTCACTGCCTGCTCCTCATTTGTTTGTTTCACTGCCAAGACCTCATATCTCGCGTAACCGTACTCTCGACCTCCATAACCGATGAAGCATCCTTTTAGGGACCTATGAATCTGGAAACCATTGAAAATGACTGTTATGAACGAAAGTTCTCAAAGGTTTCTTCGAATTCTATATTTTCTGTTGCAATACGCAGCACTTTCGTGAAACCTTTTCACCTTCCTTTGTTCAACATGTAATGATAAGGTGCTCTATTCATGCTGCTTCTATTTGGCGCACTTTAATTGCATAGTTGCCAAATTTCCAACCAACGTTTCAGATTTTTCTTGAAGGGGAGGGTAAGGGCACTAAATCACAGATCACATGAGTCCTTCCCCACTCCATTTCTGGAAGTGCGTTTATGATAAGGTAAGGATAATAGGAATGGAAATGGCAAAAAAAAGTTTGTACATGGTTTTACTTAGAATTTTTTCAAAGGAAAAATTCGTGATGACTGAGCGTTTCATTCATTTTCAAATCCGTGAAATGGTAAGGTTTGAAATTATAATATCTCCCCCCTCCCAACTGTTACTATTTTCTTTAATTTTTCGCTTTCTTCAATTTTTTTTGGCACTGTCAATGGACAACTGATAAAATATTCGTAATTTCATATAAATGAAGCGGCTGGAATTTCGGGCCTGCTCAATGTGGCATTTTCACATCTGGAAGAAAGAAAAATTGGTTTTTAGTCATCAAAGTTTGATGTTAATTTATCGTTATGTGCGGAAATGCTTTAACGATGCACGCTCATAGCCTTTGAAGGAGCATGTGGCTGCACGTTTTTCAAATAGTAACCTTCGGGTCAGATAGGAAATTTTACCAATTCATCAGCTTCATCCAAAATATGTTCCACATGCCTTAAATATTGAGGAGTCATTAGTTTTTTTTCTCTTCAACTGAGCTTTCGCTAAAAGATATCTCTCTTTCCCCACGTTAACCTTTCTATTCTATTCCCATTTTAGGTACACCATTTACGTTCAGGTCACCCTGACCCGATATACGTTTCCTATGGTTTGAATAGGAATTCGCTTGAGTTTTTTTGCTGCTTCGTGATTTCTTATATCAAAAGGATCGATCACACATGTGTTCATTATTTTATTAGCTATGTTTGCATACCTAATTATTGTTAACACTGAGTTAATTCTAAAATGTTGCAACAAAAACGGATTTCCAAAATTGTCAATTGGGACAAACCGTTATCCATTATTGACTATGCAAGGCACATAAACCTAATTGTGCTCAAATTACAAATATTTTTTCCACACGACATACTTGTTTTTTTGTCATATGCGGAGGGACAAAAAGTACATCCTGCTCTTCTTTGCTGAATGTTGCACTCAGTCCTAAATTGGCAGTCGCGCAGAAATGACGATGGTAGCAGAGGACGGTATTCGTGTAAAATATTCTCTTGTCTCTAGCAATGGGCAAAATAATTGCATGCCAAATTCTACCAGGAACAATCTTCTTTTGAAGAGCTTGTTCTAGTGCCATCCCGGATTTATTGCAGTCCACAGCTCATATGCGTTGTAGGCCGAGGCGTCCAACATATATGTACTGGCACCCAAAATAAATGTTACAAGGTAATGTATGACTCGCCCACATAGTAGGAGTTGTGATGGCATTACATCTGTATGTTGCTGAACGAGTTAACACCTCTTCAACATTATTAACATGTGCTCGCTAACCTTTGAGTGCTGTGCATGTGCCACGTCAGGAAAATGTCTAATTAGGTTTTCTCCATGTCTTATGTAAAGTTCAGATTCCCATAGACAAAAAAGAGTTGATTCCATCATGTATTTCATACCGTCTCTGAAAAACATGAGAGATATGCCAAGGCAAATGCAGCAACAAAAGGACGGAGAGGAGAAAATTCTCCAAGGGGGTGCAATGCAGCAAGAAGTCACGCGGCGACCCGGATGGGCACGTGTAGCCTCAACCATATTGAATTTTCCCAAAACTGGCAGAACACTGGACTTTGAGAATCACTACATTTCTCAACAGCAAGTGCTGCGGAAGCTTGTTCTAAGAAGGTTCAAGATGGTGTAACCCGTGTTGAAAATGCAATAGTATGGCAATCGGGTCAAATACACCCAAGCATAACATGAGGGGGTATCACAAATATTTCAGTAATGCTTTATGGAAATGAGTTCGGCTTTGAGGTCGTAAATATATTCGAAAAGTTAGGAAAAGTAAAAAAAATTCAGATTTTTTAGATGAAATACATCGAAGTTACATCGGTTTGAATGAGTGTTTCGGGTCAAATAGACCCGAACAGAATAGGAAGGTTAATAATGAAAAATAAATTTAAAAAATGAATTAATTAATCATATTGTAATGGAAAGAAAATCGATTACACATGCCTTGCCACAGGTGAGGGTGTTTTCTTGCTTACATCTCCCGATGTACAACGGTTCATCCGTGGCTGTTTCTCCACCCTGCAAGGCTCCAGACGGGATGGAACCGTCTGATCCTTCAAGCCAGACCAACTTCTCCAGATCATCAGACACCAGAACCTATTACAAAGATATGAATCGATAATGTAATGAAATAGGACCAGTGAAAGCCATCATAGGGGAGAAAAAGGTTGAAAATAAATGTTCAAAAAGAGTCATTACCCTCTACTGGCGTTTGTACGAAATTCAGACAATGTATTTATCAGATTTCAGTGAGATTTGGTTCAAAGTTTTTACAAGTTGAGCGCACAGTCCTGCGAAATTTTATTTGCAAGGATTACCTATAATGCGGCACAGGTGCCTAATCACGATGTTTTAGGAGTCGATATTGGTTAGAAACAAAGATGCAACGGATATATGGAGAGGTTGGACAAGAGAATAGTCTCTAAAGACTGAGGACGATATTGTGACAAATCTTCACTATGAGCATGATTGAGATATCAACCAGATGGTCGGGTATCTTTGAGTCAATAGGAAAATGGTGTCTCGGTTTTTTTCATTCATTTAAAAATTTTGGCTCAGCCCACCACTTCATCACTGATCAAGGCATGCGTTACACGCAATATTTATGGAACCTCAACTCACTTCATAATTGCTCTTGGAGTGTTCTTCACAGCCCCACGGAACGTAGCAAACACGATGGGAAGGTACTAACTTTCCAGGTAGCATATCACCTGCATGTTCTGCTCTCGCCACATAGACAGTTTCTCCATCATACTCCCCGCCCACAACAGCTCCACCAGGGACCTCGCCTCCACTTGCCTCCACCCATCGCGCTGGTTCCTTGCACGCATCTATGAGCAAAATGATGAAGGCTTATCATTTACAGCCTTGATTTTTCGTCGATACCGTCTCATTGAATTGCCAAACAATTAGAAAACATTTAGCCATTTTTTGGTGTTACTTCTTGAAAGTTGAACATTGCATTGTTTCTAGGTTCGATTTCTATTCAATCCATCCCGCCTTTTCTTTGGAAAGTCCCTCTAATTGTCGCTTCCATTATTGTGAATTAAAATTCACTTCATGATTTTGCAAGTCGATTTGAATTTGTAAATTAAGGAAATAAAAATAATTTACACTTATGAAATGTCGAAATTTGTAAAAAGGCCCAAGGAGATTCTGAATCATGAGAAATTCCATCTATACTTTCTAAAATGGATTTTCACTACTATCGGATTGTGATAAATGAGTTCTTAGCAACTCAAAGACCATAGAGAAAGACGTCATGTGTAAAACTAAGAAAATAACATTTGAAATTCTCCTCAGTTTGGATGTGCCTTCCCAGAACAACATGGACTTTTGGTCGGCATATTTATAGACCATCGTAACTAAATCACTTTGTGATTGCTGAGTAGCGATATTTCGTGTCATGTACTAGATAAGGTTGAAATATTAACCTTGGTACAGGAGTAGGTGAACAAATTCCAATCAGATTGAGAGAAATTGGTTTTCACCTACATGCCCTAGAGGGACATTTTCTTGGAAAGCCGTTGTGGAAATGTTTTCGCTTCATCCGAACAGGGTGATGTAGAAAATGAAAACTGATGCAAACTTGCCTGTGCAGATGAAGATTCCCGAATCAATCTCACTTTTAAGGCATGTCCTCATAGGGCTTTTTTTCCCCCCATGGTCTCGTTTTACAAGAATCAAACTTTTCAAGATTTCGGTTTGAAACAAGTAAATGAAGTTTCATGCATTAATGGTGATAGAGAAAGACTACCGTTTTCTATCAGAGAAACACCCTTTTATAAATGCGAAAGAATTACAATGCCAACGCCATGGACGTTCGGGGACTAAAAGGTTTTATTCGAAAGGCAGGGCATGTTTTCTTCAGCCCCCGTGCCTAAGTCGTGCAATGCCCATTTAGAGGTGACTTAAAGTTGCTTAGAAGTGGATTATTCCACCTTAAGAGTGGTAATGGTTTGCACTCGACTGTCTTAGAAATTAATTAATTTTGTCAAACGGTTGGATTGTTTTAGAATGGCCCACGAACAAAAAATAAGTGTGCAAGAAGGGAAGTCAATTTTAATTCGATAACGTTGGGTATAGGGGTTGGGGGCACCAAATGGTCTCCGATTCCCATGTGGTAATTTCCCAGCAATACTATTAATTGGTCCCCCCCCCCCCCCCCTATTTTGATTTGCTATAACCTTTCTAGGGGCAGTTGGATGAACCTGATTCTTGACAGAGGGCTTAATGAGTCTAAGGATTTTTTACATCCGGAAGATGATGCTGTATGCCGTTAGTGGGCGCTGTTGTTGGGTGGAGGGTTCTCAATCTTCGTGCTATGGCTATTTTTATTAGGAAAATAAGGATCTTTTTCCTCAAACTGTATCGGACGGATTTAATTCTCCCATTTAAGGGCTGACAGCTGGATTTTTTCTACGAAGCTCGTAAACGCTCACTAGTTGAATAATGCAATTGTTCTTTTTAAAAAAATCGCGTAACAATCACATCACTTGTTTGGATTAGAACCCTCCCCAAGGGCCAAGAAGTGTTCGTTCATTCGACAGACGTGTGTCGCGTTGGATATAATAAACATTCGTATGATAGAGGTTACATTTTGCACGAGCCTCTCTACCGAGAATCTATTGCTACCATTTTTGCTCGAATATACGAATGTTACATTCTCCCATAGATAAACATAGAACACTTTTTTAAATCACCCTTTAGATAGTTGGTACTCAGGACTTAAAGAACATTTAACAATGACAGAACAATTTTCTGGAGCCGTTTCCCAGGGTTTTCATTTCTGGTTGGCATTCCTGGAATGTCCTGGGATGCAGCAGTCTCACAGCAAATTTCGATGGTGCGTTTTGCTAAATAATCATAATTTAAAGAGTAACCATATTGGACCGATACCCATTAGGAGGCCATTCCAAAAATGTTTGCATTACAGAGTATGAACATCATCTGGGAAGACAAATCTTAGCCTTAAAACCACATTTCACCAACTTGCCCTTTAGGCAAATTTTTGGTGCAGATTCATTTTCCCATTGACATGTTTAAAAATGAAAAAAAAGGCAAAATGCAGGAATCTTTGCCTTATCCACATAGGAATGTGCTGGTTGCGCATTCTTGGATATATGAATTGGCCGAAGTGTCCCCATTTTTAACCCCCACTTTTATATTCGCTACGTCCGAAATACTGGTTTTTATTTCAAGTAGGTAGAAACGAAATAAATTATTCGCGTCCTTTTGCTTCCCAAAGACCAGCCCGAACTGTGAGCTCACCTAACAGGCGATCGGCACGGTCAACGATTGGTGACCGTGCCGATCATCGGTCACCGGTCACCTGTCTACCGGGGGTGCGGGAGGAGTTTGTGTTCCGGTTCGACATCGGTCATATCCCCATTGAAAGCAATATTAAAAAAGCGTGAACTATGGAAGTATTCCACAACGTTTATTTTCCCCTCTGTGCCTCCAGGTTTTATTGATCAATGATCTCCCTTCCCCGAAGAACTCCGTTGCAACATTTCGGAGGGTAAAATAGGAAGGAAGGAACAAAAAAATAACAGGTACCTTCCCCGCATTCCTTCTGATCCGTGTTTCAACCTGTGGCAATATTGTCATTCAGATACTTTTCATTCCAAAGTCCAACATGCCTTTGGGAGGAGAGCACTCTGGTGAAATTCGCCCAAATTCCAGCCTCTTGTATCACACGAATGAGGTTAGCCTTACCCTCTTCATTGTCGGATTCCTGAGATTCCGACTCTTCCTCTGACTCCTGGGATTTCGAATCCTCCTCTGATTTCTTGTTGGAGTAGGTTCTGTCTTTTGGCTTATAAGGCTGCGCGTGAATGGTCAATTTAATCTCTATGTCCTTTTCTAAGTTGAAGTACTCGGGCCTGAATTCCTTCAAGAGACAACCTTTCCTCGTGCCTGGAAGAAAAGCAACTGAAGTTCAAAAGAATGGCCGAGAAGTATAACATGATGAAAAGCGTTTATCATGTAGGCATTAAACTTGCCATCCTCCAAAGTTGCATCCACCTTAAATACATCGTGGTCGTCTCCTATAGCAAATGGTAATGCATTGAGTGAGATAGATTTGACTTTCCCGTCGCCGGAAGTATCCATTTCTGTTATTTTACGCAGGACGCACTGGTAGCAGGCATCGTATTCAATTATGCATGTTGGACAATACACTCGGTCCCCCACATATTTCTCTCTGCATTCGCTGCAAATGTAACTGACATAGGCCAATGTGTGTTCATGTTCTGGCTTATGGTCAACCGCTTCAATGCAGGAATTGCAATGATCGAAATCGCACTCGTTGCAGCAACGCCACCTGCCACCATTGGATTTGAAGCTTTCCTTGCAGCGATCGCATACCCAATTAGAAGTATAGGGGGGAAAGTCGATCGACATCACCGCATGCCCCTTAGGGCAAGACATATCGCTCCCCATTCCGGACGAATCCCTGGACGAGACGGTCTAATACACGTGAAAGGTTCCCAAGTTCAGCTTACTCGACGCCCTGGGTGAAGTTTACAGGAGCGCCACACACTGGGTTAAAACACCGATTGATCCACACGACTGACTGGTGATACGACTGAAGATAAAAGAAGAGAACGTCCAACTGGCAATCTCGTTGATAAGCAAAGACGCTATATCGTGAGTGGAGCTTATAAATGCTTTTTCCCGCAAGTGCAGAAATAATTTTATTCCCTTGCGTTTCCCGAGAGGAAGATGATGCTTCATCCATTGGCCCACCCTCACATGGTTTGCTCATATGGTTTTTAGTTTGCGGAGTCTCGTATTCATCGTTATGGATCGCCGACACAGACAACCTGCACTCTCGTGGACAGGAGGAATTTCCTTTCGAGTAGGTAATGCAGCTTTTGAATCGAATGCACCTGCCATGATCTCAACAAATTCATCAAGAGGCGACTTCAAGTCCCCGTTGCATTTTGGAAAAGAGATGTAGTGGTTTAATCTTGTCTTAGCCCTCGAATTCGATGAACGTCGTCCTAAAAGATAGCCAATGGCCTTTCCAACGAATTGCAGGCAACTTTTCAAAAAAATTGTTTGCGTCTAGTTATGAATTTTCCTAGTGTCAAGACTTTCTCGCAGTTATTTCCTCGAAGTACCACACTTTTCGAAATATCAGTAGATTATACTCATTTGGCAGGCTTTCTCCCTCTTCACGTGCTTTCACAGGTAAACATGAACGATATCTGCTGTCCTCTCGAGCACCACTTCACGGGCTTCGTAATCTCTGCGAGGTGTGCTGCCGGGCTGCGGGGAGAAAAGCTCTCTCCCTCTGCGAGATTTCCCGCGGCAGGAAGTCTCGCAAATGGATTCCAGATGGGACGTTCTGATTTCCTGCAATCATAAGGTGGTTGCTGGAACTTCTCAAGTTCGGTATTTGAAATTCCAATCTCTCTCCCTCTGCGAGATTTCCCGCGGCAGGAAGTCTCGCAAATGGATTCCAGATGGGACGTTCTGATTTCCTGGAATCACAAGGTGGTTGCTGGAACTTCTCAAGTTCGGTATTTGAAATTCCAATCAAATTAGGAATACGTTCATGTATGACGCTTCAACTCAATACATGACATTCTTCTTGGGCATAATGAGTTCTGGGTCATTGCACATGATCAAAATAATCTCGACACCGGCATCGCGAGCTCCTTCGAAACATGATAGTATGAATGCGATCGAGAAATATTCATCGTCGTATGAAGTCAGAAGCAGCAAAGCGGGATTTTGATCAAATCAAATCGAAGAGGGATTCCAACGACATCCATTTTTCCAGCTCATTTACGAGATGGACAAAAGTAAATTGGGTTATCTTCATCAGTCCACAGCATTAGTCACCAAGAGATTGAAAAAATCGCAGTTGCGGCTTCATATGGGATAATCATTCGGCTTTACAGTGATATTAACAGGACGAAAATTTGGGGCATGACTTTCAAATAATTGGAGACTTAAAGAGGGGGCGAGAAAGAGCCTAAGAAAAGCGATTTCGTTCCCAGTATGTCACGGTATGATGGTATGTCACGGTTCGGTTTGTCGTGCATTCCCAGCGTGCGATTTGC
>CAJPEV010004243.1:0-19303 GCA_905338385.1 Darwinula stevensoni | reverse complement strand
TTCTATATTGCAGAGCAAGAGTGCGAGGCGCCGGTGCAGATCGAGAATGGATTCTTCCTCTTCCCCGACTTCAAAGGCAGATACGTGTTCGGGCTTCGGGCCATCTACGAGTGTAACCCAGGGTTTCTTCTCTGGGGAAATGCCACGAGGACCTGCGGTCCTCTAGGGGTCTGGTCCGGGTCTGTACCGCATTGCAAGAGTGCGTATTTCATTCGTTTCCCATGGATGAAAAGAAAATAGATGATGATACATTAGATGAAAAGAAAGTAGGGAGTTAACTTTTTTTTAGGTGGATGTGCAGGAATGTTAAAATTTCGGATCGAACGTAGCATTACAATTTTTTGCATTTTAACATTCTAAGTAACTGCAGTGTGGGCTAAACTATGACTGTTCGATAATTTATGCACGACATAAAAGACCCGGAATCCATTGAAGAGCAATGCATTTGAATACTTCGACTCTTTGGTACAGTCAGCGACAAAAATTCTCCAGCATCACCTCCACCGTCTTCGACAATCGTCGCCTAATGCGACCGCCACTGGTCAATGAACAAGTCGAAAAATAACTGGGAAATAGCACCAGGAATTTCATGTAAGTGCTCCGCGAACCAAACTGTCGAATCAAAAAGGCCAATTCAATGTCACATATCAGGCGCTATCACGTCAGGTAAGTCCAGAGGCAATACGGCCACATCTGTATGAGATCTACGGTACGTGACGCCATCTTGTGGGAAGACTAATGAACCCAGGGGAGAGACCATACGCATATACAGTATACACACTCATGTATTCAATATATGAAGTTTGGAGAGCACTTCAGATAAAGGTTTTTCGAATGTCCATCTCCCAAAATCGGTGGTATCGCAAACGAAGAAACTGAAAATAAAAGGCTATCTCCCACAGATTTCAGTCAAATCTTCTGCGTTCACATATATAATAGCAATAATAAATAATAATAGACCAGTGATGACTAGTGATGATAATAACAAGTGAAAGAGGCTTTTGGATAACTATTTTGCCCGTAATATCCAGTTTGATGAGGGACTTGTCCATATCATTCATATATTTTGTATTTGTGGGACTAAGATTGAATGAAGACCTCCTTGAAAAACACTACTGCTCAAGGCACTACTGTACATATTTATTTGAGATTGCCCACTTCTCATGCCTGGATGAGAAGTGGGCGGAGTACTCATTGAAATATAGACACTAAACGTCTGTTATTTTCACCATGGGCCATTCTCGTATATTGCCAATAGTTCAGATCATGGGCTGAAGTGGTGCAGATTTCGCCCATTGTTTATCGATTGGTCCAGAATACAGCAAAGGTACTATAACGAGACTGCGGGTTTAAGTGTCACAAAAAAAGCATACAAGATTCTCATGCTTCCTTGCGAAGGACTCCCTCCCGTCAGCTCTTACTCCGATCCACATGACCGAGATCCCGTCACGTTCGCGCCCTAGTGTCCGTTCCCCTACCGTACTCCTGTGTGGAGACCTGCAAGGGAGGAGTGGATGCACCTTCGCCCTCCATGCTTTTCGCAGCGAGCCAAATGAGGTACTGATTGTTCGGACGAAGGCTGGTGAGGAGGTACTCTTCCACGACCGGAATGCTTTTGCGATTCACTTCCTGCAAACCACAGACAAAAGAAATGCTCACTTCTTGTTGTCTTGGTACATTCTGATACGAAGGTGAGGAGCACAATTACTAGTAGAATATTAGAAACTTATGAGAATACAAAAACATAACTGGACAGATTAAAAAACCACCATACAATTCAGAGTCTAATCCTAAAAATGGTATTCCACTTCATCCTATAAACTGGCAAATCCGTAATCTCAGGGAACAGAACACTATACTGCATGCACAGTTTATCGACAGCAACATGTGACAATTACATGGGATCGCAGAAAATGTTTCGCTTAGAAATTAAATAATTTCAAAGAAACATTCACATTGCATATTCAAAATAATAAGTTAAAAAATTTAAAAGGGACACGGTCAAAATCAAATTTCCGAAACGTGAAGCCTGATCGTGTCCTGAACGCTCTGAATAAAAGTACTTATTCCGAGTCATAAAATAACACTCTCCAAGCGACGACTTCACGACCTAAAACGCCATAACAAGCGATGATCTTATCAGACGTAGTATACAGTGGCGGCAAGACAAAGTACAATGACCTAGCTCATGCCTGCACGAAGCGCGGGGGCTCGCAGAGCACACCGTTCACTTCCTGCCAATTTTAGATAATTGAGACAGTTAATGCACTCTTGGCGTGGTCCGGCCGATCCCACTCGAGGGCGATGGTCGTCGGCGTCCGATCCACCACTCGCAGGTTGTTCGGCTTGGAAGGAACTGCAAGAAACGCAAAAAAATCCTCTTTCGGTTCCGTGCCACAGATACCAGGTGGCCCGGCAGCATCTCAATAATCTCGCGACTCGGAATGAAGAGGTTTGGACCAGAGGGATTTCAAAAGGATCCTGGATCCCCAAAAGCCTGCCGCTGTCACTGCTATTTCAGATGTAATCTACTTGGTGATGTCCATCACTGTCATTGAAAGAGACGGTGTAATCAAGGGTGTAATCGATTCATTCGTGAGGGGGTAAAGGGGAACGAGGGGGCAACAGACATTCGCGATGAGACCCTCCCCCCCCCACCCTCATTTCGTGACATTGATTTCTTCAAAGTCCATCAATGAGGAATAAATTATGGCATAGGCATTTTAAAAAAGAGATGTGCATGTTGTTCACTTTCCATCTTCATTCTTGAAGACTAAAAAGAAGATACTTCGGTAAACGAGATGAAAAATATATTTTTTTTCGAGAGACTCGGGTATTAACTCACTGCTTCCTTCGGCTCCTCAAGCAGCATCACAAAGAGAAAAACACACGATTAACGTCATTATCCGACCTGGGAATTTTGAAATTCATTAATTCATTAAATTCATTAAAGGACACGGGTCTCTTCCAGACCGATTCGGAAACCTCTCCCGAGTCTGAGATTCACGCACATCTGCACAAAATATCCGATTCCGATCGAGAGAGAGAAAAAAAACTAGGGAGTACCAGTCCGGGTACAGACCTGGCATTCCACTGGCCCTGAACCACTGGATTTATCATTTATAATTTATAATTTGTAGAATTTTTGACCGGGCAATTGATCGGTGACAGCCAGTGTTCGAAACAGCGGAGATATTGAGCATTTCTTTTCACTGACTACTCCAGGGAGCTGATGCATCGCACTTCTCCGGTTTCTAGTTCTCTCTTTTCGGACCACCCTGTCGCATCGTTCTCTTCAGCAACGGTTCCGAGAAATAAAAAGTCCCTGCCGTTCCCTCCCAGGAAGGCAACAGACCTCGAGAGGCGAAGACCTGGACCTCACAGAGCCACAGAGATTCCTGCGTCTGCCGGTCGTCCCTGATGTAGACGATCTGCCCCTGCGTCCCCAGCCTCTCCTTGCATCTGAACATCTTACTGTCGTTGGGGAAGGTCCCCGAGAACTTCGCGCACTCCTCGTACAGCACCCGCTTCTCCTCCCGCACGTCGATCAAGAACACCGTGAATGCCTGGTACGTCCCTGCGTCGGAAAACGAGAAACGTGTCATCCCACGTGTCCACGCCTCGAAGCGTCGTGAATATTTCGTAAGTGTAGCAACGATTGGAACTCGTGACCCTCCCTTCTCCACTTCCCTCATCAAATATTTTTATTGCACGTTCTCACCCCGAGCAAATGATTTAAAAAATGATATAACAGGAGACCAGAGTCGTGAAGAACCCGGGGGTTCGCGCACCAAAATCAGACACGCAAAGTCAATAATGACCCTCATTTTCCCCCCCCTATCTTACCCACCAGAGCAGTCGTTCTTAAAATTTTACACATTAAGCAGAAACCACAAAAAAGTCCGTGCAACGTCCCGCTATCGGCGGCATACCACAACGAGGTGCTTCTTCCTCATCTAGCGCCTGCCAAGTCCAAAAACAAATGAATTCCCCCCCACGAACAGCGTAGGAATAGAAACGAGGGGAAGTGAATCTGTCCCTATGAATCGAGCTGGAATCGAGGTCCTACGACTTTCTCGTCGATGGCAGAGAGGTTAATGACATCTGGCATCAGAGCGTACACCCAAGCAGAGAGAAAAAAAAAAAAGCTTGTCAGCGGGAAGACGAGTCCGACCGCCAGTTTCCCATTATGCTGGTCTCTCTGCGAGCACCAAGACCCATAGGGCAACCTCCTTGGTCTACGCTCCTTAGAAGTGCTGAACATACGGTCCCTATACGGCCGTCATTCGACGCATATTTACTTGCTTTGTATGTGGGGGGGGGGGGGGGGCGGGATGGCATTCAATTCCTATCACACAAGGGAATGACAGATCCGCATCCTGTCGTGAAATCGAGAAAGGACCGGTCGTGACTGGCGGATGAAAAGCCTTTTTACGGCCTAATGAGATGTGCAAAAGGCGGTCCCGGACCGACCAGAACGGCGGACGGAAGCCTCCCTAGAGTCTCATGGACGTGACAGACGAACTCGAGACTCTAGCGATAGGGCAGATGAATGCAGGGAAGATGCACGGGCATGAAAGGATCAGAGAGAAAAAAAAAACACTAGGACGAGGATGGGCCTGAGCAGCGCATTACGCGTCCAGGGAGAGAGAAAAGCACACGCCCCGCGCAAAACCACTCTACAATCCGCCGTTTGTCCGTCAACTTCCACACGATCCCGCCATTGGGGATTCCGTTTCGCGACCTCTCGCGGCCGTCTTCCACGGCGAGCATCGCACAACGGCGTCGCCACGGACGACGCAACGATCATCCGAAAATCGATGCGAAAAGGACGCAAGAGCACATACCTCGCTCGATGCGGATGCCGACGGAGGCAATATTGTACCTTCCTCCCAGGTTCACCTGCCACCACCTGCATGAGAATCCGCAGCAAATCATCACGTGCTAGAAATGCAAATAAAAGTGATGAAATGTGCCCGACCTCGACGAACCCGTGTCCCTCAGCGCGTACGAGCACGTTTCCGGGTCTCCGTCCACGGCCGGACCCGACGGATGATTCGATAACGTCAGGCTCTGCTCGCTCACCTTTCCACGGGCCAAGTTCAACTCTACGACCCAAAATCCGACATTTTTTTCCTTCTCGGCCGAGGACGACTCGACCGATGAAAAGCGTCGAAGGAGAGAATCATCTCCACGACGACGTCGTTCTTTTCTTTCATCATCTTCTCGGAGGTTTCAAAGCGGCGTGATCATACACAGCAAAGTAGAAACGTACAAGGAGAGGTACAAATGTGAGAGGTACATATTGTGTCCCTCGGGTCTGCACGTATGGTCCAGACGTACACATGTGTACGTTGCTGACGCAGATGTCCGGGTTCTCAGTGCAGTTCAATTGAGGTCTAGAACCGGTTTTTGAACCCCCTTAAGCCCGATGTGAATAGAGATAAGAAAGGTACACACGTGTACCTTCTGTACCTTTTCAACGAACGTTTTTTACGACAACGTTTGTACCTCATAACGTACAAAATGTGTACCTGACTGTACGTTTCTGCTTTGCTGTGTATACGAGGCGCAGTCATAAAGTAATTTGCCGAGCAAATCATGCGAACTTTGGACTGGTGGGGGCGTGGCCTAATTGAATTTGTAGTGGCTGTCAGTTACAACTTTTTGCCAGTTCGTAAGCAGCGTCGGAGAAGTACCCTGGTTTTCATACTTGTTAAAATCGTTGAAAATGAGTGATTTTACGAAAAGAACAGCAGCGCGCGATCATCGAATTTCTTGCCGCGGGAGGAGAAAAACCGTGTCCCATTCATCGCGAACTATCAGAGGTCTGTGGCAATAATGAAGCAATAATGGATAATGGAAGTCTGTGGCAATAATGCTCTGGACGAACGTAACGTTTACGTACGAACGTAAACGAGTTTGCAGAAGGAAGGGAATCGACGAAGATGGACCTCGTTCATGAAGATGAAAAGCTTCACAGCCGGTCCATAATCGCAAATGCATAATCGATTACGAGGAACAGAAGATTAACAATTGATGAAATTTGCGGCAAGGCCGGTTCGACACACGGAACGTTTCGCGAAATCATTCACGAGGACTCGAACACGTCGAAGTTAAAAGAAGACAAGAAACCAGCTCGCATCGACGCATGCGAAAACCTAACGCGATATCGGGCGTATCCCGACTTTTTGGCACGAGTCATCACCGAAGATGTAACCTGGATTCCGCCGTTCAACCCGACAGTCCAAACGAAACAGTCCAAACAACGGAAACACGAGGACTCGCTTCCGCCACGAAAAAGTCCTATATGCATTTTTTGGGATGAGGAAAGTCTCATACGCTGTTCTGAAGGATACCACGATAAATGGTATACATTTTAACATTTAACAGTTAACGTAACATTTTCAGGGATGACCTGCTGCCGGCGACCGCAGTAAAAGGACCGGATCTGGTGGGAAAATTCATCCTGCACCACGATAACGCTCCAACTCACTGAGCACGCGTTCGACTCAATATTTTTGTCATAGAAAATTCCATGGAAACGTTACGCCTCCCTCCCTACTCCCCAGACCTGGCCCCATAGTAATTTTGGCTATTTCGGAAATGAAAGAATCACTTGCGGGGGACTTCGTTCCCTTCGAGATCGGCACTCGTTTCGGTCGTTTTCCAGTGGTTTCGAAAGTGGGTAGAGCGATGGCAGGAACGTTTGGACAAAAGGTGAGATTATGTTGAAAAGTAGGATAAGTTTGAATGTTTGAATGATATTTGGACGAGTAAATTTTTTTTTTAACAAAACAGGCATTACTTTATGACTGCAGCTCGTAAATATCCAGTTACATCTGTACACAAAAGACCGGGCGAAAGCAAAGGGCAAGGTCCTGCCCTTCATCCACGCACAGAGGCTCCTCAGGGAAGCACAAATTTATTAATACCACCACACCGAGAAAGAAAAGGAGGCTCATCCTTTTCTTTCGGGGGTCACAAAGGAACCTTTTGTTCTCCGGCCTTCGTGACTCCATCCTTCAAATATTTACCAACAAATCGCCCCAAAAGCTGCGAAAATACGGGAAAAGCCACCGACCGCACTTGGGCAGCGTCCCGCTCCACGTCCCATTCTCCGAGCACATCCGTTGCCTCGGCCCGAAGAGGACGAACCCGTCCGCGCACCGGTACGTGGCCAGGTCCCGGTTGAAGTAGGAGGTGGCATTGTTGATGATCCAGCCGTTGGCAGGCTGGCCGGGTGATCTGCACCGGAGACCACTGGCACCTGGGAAGCATAAAAATGTACGTGAAGAGATCTGGAGATTCGGACGAGCTTCTTTGGAATTCGGACACAGAGGTAAAACGAGCGAGATAAGCATCCTCTCGTTATTTCGCCATGCAAAATGAAATTAGATGCAGTTAATTTAGGCTCAGCGCGATGGTCCAGTCCCATCCTCTAGTGTTGCCCGATTTAGTGCCTTAGTTATCCTAGATTCATGACTTCATCGGCTTCAGCATCGTAGTCTCGATCTTCTCTTTTTAATACAGGAGACATTAATGTGCTCAATTCATGGGATGAACCCAGATTGAAGCGGTGTTCTGCAGCGGCCGATCGGTTTCGTGGAATACGGAGATATCTCATTCGGACATCCCTAAATTAACATGATGGAGGCCAGCTTCCACGTCATGCGTGCTAAAGACATCTTCCCGGAACGAGTCAATACGATTCGAGGAACTCTGGATCGGCCTAATGTTCCCCGACCGCACCGAAATGGCTCATAAAACTCGTAAAGGACATAAATTTGGCCTAACGTTACACGTCCTCGATAAGGTGTCTCGAAGGCCAGAGATTAATCCTTATAAGCCTAATTGATCCGTAGGTCGAGGATTGAGTTACTTTTGAGCGGGAAAAAGGTAGGCCTTGGCCTAACCCGAAGACAGTCCTTCGGTTAGGCCAAGGCTGAACGTTAGTGATTTCCGTAGAGAAGGGAAGGTGGGTGGGGCTTAAGGTTTAAGAAAGGTAAAGCCATTGAAAATTGGGTTTCACATTTCTACATCATAATTTGAGAAGCGCATGATTTCATTAAACAGTTCGACATTAGGAAGGAAATGATGTGTCAGGCCATCTTTGGACATCCATTGGACGTTCAGCAAAGGAACTACCAAAGATATACTTTCACAGTCTAACCACGGATGTCCTTGGTTGGAGTCCCCGCCTCGTTATGGCCCTCCATCTGGCCTGTCATATAGCAGTTCATTCAATAAACACGAAGTTCCCGCAATGTTAGCGAGGGGGCAATGATCTCACTACCGTATGTCTCCTGATTTCCTTAATGCTAATAAATTGTTCTGCAGAGACTCGTCTTCTGTACTCGATAATTTCCCATTTACAAGAAGAAGGAAAGAAGTTATTCCAATTTGTTCTTATGTTGAGAAACGTAACAAAGCTCAAGAAGACTACTGGCAACTCTTGCACATTGCACGGTGAGAGAGTGGTTCCCCTTGCCAAGAAAGTCTATTCCTTTTTTTATTTATTAGGGTCATGCCACCCTTGGCGATGGAAAAATTCTCTTGATTTGAGGGATAAGGATGGGTAGTTGAGAGTTACATCTCAGTAATACCTTACTTTCCGCATTGACGAATCACTTCTAGTTCCTCCCATGAATATGAGTTGGTGAAGTCGTAAAATTGCAGAAAGTAATCCTCCCCATGCTTTGAATGTCTGTTAACATGCAAATTATGCTCCATAACTACCTGGGGATTACTATTGCACCCCTCAATGGTCATCCAAAAGCTTTCCCAAAGGGAACTTGCAATGGAACCAAAGAGACGGACATCCAATAGTCCATCCAATGGACATGTCCAAGGATTTTCCTTGGACGAGACATTTAGTCATCCAGGGGATATCCGAGGAGGATATACGAGTACAATGGATGCCCAAGTGTCCAGGAGGATATGTCCAATGTATTTATTGTGAATCAAAATGGCTAGGCGGGCATGTTTGCTGTCGCGATGACATCCTGTATACGTCCAGTTTGACGACCGCCTCTGGACAAATGGACGCGTTTTGAATCACCCGTGGCTACTTGGGACACTTTCATCAGGCAAGTTATATGCAGGACAGTGGATGCGGGAAGACTTCGCGCCTTTTCGCATCAAGTGTGCAAATGTTCTAAATGTGTCTTTTAATGCTTCCATTCTCATTCCATTCTGAAATGACAGCTTCAAGCAATAGCTTTTACTTGAGGCTCCCAACAATTGTTTCTACGAGCTCCCATTGTAAATTCAAGCCCAAATTGAGAGAAGAGCTCTTTTCATTTTGTGAAAGTGGAACTCTATGAGGAGCGCTTGACATTTGTTTAGTAATTTTTTTGCAGCACCTTTCCCTGAAAATCAAAATAGTTGATAGCTTTAACTATGATAATTTTCTGAATTTCATATGAAAAACAAGCAAATTTTCTTTCCTGTTTCATCGGATAGATGGATGTAATATCAGCAGTTTAAAGATCATCAGCTGAAGTTGCCCGGTTCGATGATCTTCATCTCCGGGGAAGGGGAAATGAGGCAACAACAGAGGAATTCTACATCTTGCGTCATGAAAATGAGCAGAGTCGTGAATGAGCCATCCCTAATACCCTGTCATTTGCACCAACAAGAAGAAGCTTAGCCATAGTCAATTATTCAAGGTCACAAATTTATCTGCCGTGAAAAGTTTATTTGGACAACAGCGAGTTCTTCCGCTGTAACACTAAAAAAAAAAACTCCGGCCAAAAGTCCTTCCCTTCTCCGAACGCTTTCCCAAGGAAACTCCACTTCATTTTCTTTACGGATTTTTTTTCTTGTTCTTCCTGAAATATTGCGGCTAAGGGACAGGTTTTCGAAATCCAATCTCTAACGAAACGAAAATGTTATTCCTTTGTCTCAGAATAGCCGACTTCATCAATTGCTTGACGCCTTACCTTGAACACCTTCCCAAGAGACACAGAACGTTGTGAAACCGACATTGCATTCTAGTCGCATCGTCGGGGAATTTGCATCGACGTCACACCAACGTCATTTGACGTCCATGATTTCTTGCGTCCGAAAGTGGAATTTTGAAAAACGGAAAGGCTGTTGGCTGGTGATGCTTCTCAAGGATACCGTTAATCGCGCCAAATAAGTTTTGATGGTCCAACGTTGGTAAAAGGTGGGAAAGGTCGTGGGAACGTATATGCTGGGGAACGATGTAGTTAGCCCAATGCGGGTCCGCCAGTCGCGCCTTCGCCGTTTCATTACGTTGGATATTGATTAATTAATTCATTTTTGATTTTTGATTTTTGATTTTTGCGAATTGGGAAACACGTATTTAAAGTACGTCCCCATTGAAATACCGGACTTTTGGGGACGAAAGTCTTGATTTTTTAAAAATCAAAATCATTACTTCTATGATATCTAGTGGGCCGAAATTCTTGTGTCCATTTTTTATAAGGGTGGAGAATACATTTTGAATTACTTCCCTCCTATAATTTACGCTAAGGAGACATATTTTAAAAGTAGAATTTTTCTTGTACTCATCCATCAAACAGGTACTTCTGAGGGAATTTAAATTTCCTGTCTCTGTATCGTTGGATCAAAAAAAATATTCAGTAAAATGTGACTGAAAATAAGTGCCCTGATGGGTTTTAAGGGAAATTGTTTTTCTTTTGAACTGTAGACTCAGGAAACTCCATGCCACCCATTTCCAGCCTCATACGTTTCCCTTTTTTCCTTGTGGAAAAAAAAAATTGAAAAAGCGACCCACCCAAAATCTGTGTCATGAGGAGACGCATAAGAAAAGTTTAATTTTTCCTGAAATCAACATCACGTCCGTTATGAGTGCGCCAGCTACTTTTCTAGTTCTGCCCGATTCGGTAGGATATGAAAAATTATTTGAAAACGTAACGTCCCCAAGAAAAATAAACAACGAAAATATTTAGAAAATTTGACGTTTCACATTTGAGCTCAGTGCGTCAACGGTCACGTTCTTGCCATGTTTCAACTTTCCATGTGTCTCCGTTTCAATGAAGCAAAGAGACCTATTGATATTTGAAAATATGTTCCCCGAAAAGGTGTGCCCCAATGGCATGTATCACAGAAGTATATTTTTCCTGAACTCATCATGCGAATAGCTACTTCTGTCAGTCAGTCGGCTACTAATGATCGTCTATATCTAATAAAATAAAAAAATGTCTTTACTCAGCTATCCATTAGGTACGTCTTTGCGAAGTTTAAACTTTCATGCGCCCTCTGTTTTGCTGGATCAGAAAATTTCAGGAAATTACGCTTTTTTGCAAAATATGTGCCCTGAGCCGTTTTAACCGCAAAGTAACTCTTTTTCTTCGAAATCCATCCTCAGTGAACTACATGCCCACAAACTTTCAATATCATACGTTTGCCCTTTTCGCTGGTGAAAACACACGTTTGGAAAAGCCGACCCACCCCAAAGCAATGCCCGGAGGGGATGCACCATGAATGCTGAATACACCCTCAGCTCGGTAATATCATGTCACTTATACGTGTGCCAAGTTTCACCTTTCCATTTCTGCCCAATTCCCCACAACAATTTTTTTCCTTCAAAACATCGCCTCCCGAAAAAGTTCTTGACTGCTCCTCAGCGATGACGTCCAGGAAATGGAATAGGGTTGGATGGTTTCGGCCAATTAAACTGTTCCCCAACGTATTGTGCCATCCCTCGACGTGGTTATTGGTGCGAGGTTCGTGCATAGGATGCACATCCGGTGCCTCCTTCAAAATAGTTTCTCCCTCTGTCACGAGAAGAACTTCGGGGTTTCGATCTTGGCTTCTCCAGTAAACCTTTCCATCCCGTGACATGTCTTTGTTGTCCATATAACAACTATTCACGAGCAAAGCACCACCTTTTTGAGTCTTGTGAAACGTGAATGCCATGACGAACCCAGTCGATCCAGAAAATAACAAGCCGAGGGAGCGATGACAAAGAAAGTAACGAGACTGACTGCTAGTTCATGGGCGAGTATGGTTCGAACCCCTTTCAAGGTCACTAGCAATAACTGGAATGGTCGCCTATCTCTGAAGATAGACGATCATTTCAGTTTGAGAAGGCTGAGCGTACAGTCTACGAAGGCATGAACTAAACAAGAGACAAAGGCGAACTCTATTTAGAAAAAAAGGACTCAGCCCTAGACAAGCACATTCGACGTTTTTTGACATTTTTCGAGTTTCTGGTTCTTTCGACATTTTCTCCGTTCCACCATGTCTTAATTCGACATTTCCTAGCCTCTCCTATTTTGCATTTCGACATTTTATGCCGTCGACATTCTTGCGATTCGACGGAAAATTTCCGACCTTCTGCCTCTGAACCGAAGGACATATATAGACAGAGGGGAGGTAGTAATGCTGGTGCAGCAAAACAAGCTGCTCATTCTACTGAAGCACTTGGAGGACAAACCAATGAATCTGAATCTGTTGAGCCATTTAAAAACAGGAAGGTAATTTTTATTTAACTACCCTGTAGCAAAACCGTTAAGAACATCTCCGAATTCTCTAAATCAGTATTTCTCATCCTGTCTAGAGAGAGAGCGACCCAATATTTCCATATAAGTTTCTACGCCAGAAGAAAAGCAATCTGGAATTATGGGTGAGCACGTTTGGAACAATCATTCCATCGCATGATTTCCCTCTTCCAAATTTGTTTCATGTTTCTCGATGCAACTGATATTTCCTCTCGAGATCGTTCGTATAATAACGAGACATGATAATGCATAATAACCATAACATGTATGGTTTACCAGATTACTCTGCCCGTACTACTTTACCCATACTACCCTGACAAAGGAGAATGACGTTTCTTCACCACCAGATATGTAAAGCACAATCATACTGGCACTGTCCAGTGAAAAAAAATCGGAAAACCAACGGAGGAAAAAGTAAAAGGAATTCCCTCAACAAAGTATCAAGAGAATTTACATCAAGATGAAATCCGGATCAATGAAGTTTCACTCCTACTTACGAAACCCATGCCCATTTTCAAAAAGTGCTTAACTTCATCCATAAAAATGTGCAATTTAACCCCTAAAGTGCCATTGGATGATAGTTCCCAGCAGAGACTAAAATGTATCAATTTTAAACGGGAAACATTTGGCGAAATGTATAACTTCTGGTCTAAAAGAGGGATGATGGAAAAGCATTGGACGTAAAACTGGAGTTAAAGGCCGATGCGAGAAGAACCTTAAAGCAACGCACAAATCACCAATAGAAAATGGCTTACCTCCAAATGTCATTAGGAAAATAGAATACAAACGTAGAGTCCGCCTCGTACTAAAGACCGAGCTGTCCGGCAAAAACAATAGCACTCACGCCCACAATGCCCACTGGTCACTCTACTTATACACCTACATAGAAAGTTCTAACATTTTCCAGATTTTTCTAGAAAAAATCGAAATGTCTAAATTTCACCTTTACAACCTGATATTTATAGAAAAGTGAAGGATAAAGACACAAAGGCCATAAATCAACTTCTACTTTTAACTCCCAGGAGTGGCGCTGTGCGTGGCTAGCTAACAGCAACAGACACCCATCCTTGTGGACGAATAAGAAAAGGAAAATAGGCAACATATTTAATCTAGCAAACGTTAAATGCCCCAAAAAACTGCCAGCTAAACCAGAACATGGTAACTTAATTGAAAGCGAAGCAAGCCTATTATTTCCTGAATGTTTAGCAGGATCCTCATCATGGGCACGGTCCTGCTAAAACTTTCAGTGCATAACAGATCTTTTTCGGAATTCTCGGTAAAGCTAAGGGTGTTTAGAAGAAATGGATAGGGTTTGGCTGAAAGGATGTCAAATGACTGCATCCACAGCTTAAGTCAATCCCACAACCACCAAAGAAGCACATTCCATTAGCTGGAGGGAAATCATGCCCATGTTACTGGAAAGTAACTAGTGCAACGTGTACTGTGGAGGTGGATGCGACGATGCTCCAACCTTGAAACAGCCAAAAAGAAAATAAGCCCTACCGGAAACCTTGCCCGAAGGATCTCTCTGCTAAACCAGGCTCTGAATAAAAATGAGAAAATGAAAAGAAAGTTCTGCTACACTGGGGTTCCATACTGGGAAATTTATAGGAGTGTGCTGCAATCCGAGCCTGCATGTTCAGTCAACAGAACCAACTCTGGTAGGAGAAGTAACTAGTCCTGATGAAAGAAAAAATAATTATGGAGACAAAGAGAGAAAAAGACAGGATTATAGATAAGTGGTAAAGAGGAATGCTGTGTACAAGGGCATCAAAGGATATCAGTGGCTCCACCATAAGCCCACATGCATATGGCCATGCCCTGGCCTAAGCCATAGAAGTGGATAGATCCATTGGCTTCGCATTTGGGCTAGGCCATGGGTGCATATATGCTAGGCTTGGGATCCAAACTATACCCAGAATCAGAGGAAAGGAAAAGGATGATGGGTGAAAGTCTCACCAAATTTTTTTTATACCATAATTAAATAGCAGATTTTATTAAAGAGGGCAAATTTCTTTTTCAGGAACCTGGCAGCATAGCCGTTCTTTCGTAATTTGTCATGCAAGAGACCACTATTAAAGACAAAGCTCTCAGAACTGCTACAAATTTGAAGGTAGCGACTAAGCTGAAACTTAATTACATGGTCAATTACGTATTTTGGTATGTTTGAACGGAAAGAACGCATATTTCAAAGGAAAAATCTATTCTTTTATCATAAATGCTGGTGATAATATTAGCATGAGCAATTTCCAAATTTAAATCTAAATAGTGAGCAACCTTGAAGGGCGTAGATGTTGTTTCCTCAACCTGCATACAATCTGGATAGATGTTGTCAATATCTTCCTCAATTAATTTGTTATTAAGTGCGACGAGGTCGTCAATGTACCTGTACGTCCATTTATAGGATTGAGGGTATGGGGTTCTCTTCATATGTAATTGCTCATTCGTAAAAAAATAAATAAATTTGCCATATTGGTAGAATAGCTACTACCTACGGAATGCCAAGGATTTGTTTAAAAGACCTTGTTGCCTACAAGGTCTGTAATTAATCTTCAAGCTGTCTCTCAGTAGCTTGGAAAAATCCTCTGGACCTAGGGAGAACTTCTTACTAAGAGTGCAACCAAAAGGGAGAAACTTTACAAAGCGATCTGCAAGATTCTTATGAAGAAGATTCAAAGGGATCTTAGTGTACAGAGTAGTAAAATCCCATGATCTGATCGTGTCTGCTGTTCTAGTAATGTTGATGTTCTTGGCAGCTCCTAAGACTGCTTTGTTGTTTTTGATTGTTGGGAAGAACCCGAAAGACTG
Source organism: Darwinula stevensoni (assembly GCA_905338385.1). Classification (NCBI taxonomy): domain Eukaryota; kingdom Metazoa; phylum Arthropoda; class Ostracoda; order Podocopida; family Darwinulidae; genus Darwinula; species Darwinula stevensoni. The sequence continues at coordinate 4,001 of CAJPEV010004243.1, read as the reverse complement.
CTTCACTGACTTTTCAATTCGCGGTTGTCCCATCAGTCTCTCGTAAGAAGGTGAGACAATCATCAGTGCAGGTATCGCGTTTTCAGAGGAAGAGCTGTCGCAAATTAGCGACTGAGATCCGTGCCCTCAGGGAAAAGCGGCGTTCAAAGGAGGAAGCACTCTAAGCGTAATGGAACGACAGCGCAATTAATTTTTTAGGGCGAAATGGAGCATCGCAAACAAAAAAAGGCCCTTTTCGTCATCTACGAGTCTACAGCTTTCTTATGGTTGGTCTTTTTCCTCCGAAAACCCCCCAGGAGTGGCTACCCAGGGGAGAGGGGGGGGGGGAGATAGAGAGAGAAAAATAATATGGAATTCGCATCCTCCAAAAACGAGATTCAGTGTTCTCCACAACCCCGAGGAGATGGAGCTTCAAATTTGCTGGAGCTGTTCTGTGTTGAGAGAGGAAGAAGTATACCAAATTTTGTTCCTGTTTATGCTCTTTTAGGAATAAGAGGAGGTTGAATTTTGCTGCGAGAATGCGAGAAGGGGTTGAAGAAAGGTAATAGGCGCAACCAAAGCCTATTGATGCGTTTCGTCTGTAGGGAAGCCCAAATCGCCTGAATGCGTGTTCAGGAAATTATGCTTCTTAGCCTTAAAATGAGACCCGTCGTTCTAATTTAAGAACGCCCCGGTGAAATAGGAGATTTTGAGCTTGACAGGGATGCGGATCGGCTCGACAGAACCGATCTGACCCGTGTATTAAGCGTGAAGGTCGGTTGACAATCTAGTTTCCGGTCGAGTAGGAGATAAATGCGTAATTTGAGACTTCCTGTTCTGAAGCTCAGAGGACAAAACTTGTACTTCGGACCGGTCTGTTCGGCAATCGAGTTTCAGGTCGAGTGCGGGTCATGACGTGTAAGCACACACCCCTGGAACCATTTGGTATAATGCTATTCTTATTGACAGAAATTTGGCATCATTGCATGAACACGTATGGCATCGATTTCGCACAATCCATCCTAAAAAAGAGGCTTTTTCGGCGTATAGGGAAATTTTCATGAGTTTTAGATTTCGCAATATATTTTTCTTGCACGGTTTCCCATGCCAAAGGCACGCTTCGCCACCCTGTCTATTTGCACGGGATGCCCTTCATTCTGAACCGTTCCACCATATATAGGGTTTATGTGCAGATCTGCGAGGGTCCCTTCGTCTCCCCTTGGGACAAATACGTCGTCAGAGACCTGGAGTTCTGAAGCGTAGAAGTCCAAGTGGGCTGCAGTCCGGCCATATCAGCACAATACAATTCGCAGCTCAGAGCAACAAAGCTCGGTCGACGATCGCGTTCCGGGTCGGGTGCGGGCCACGATTCGATTTGGGCCGATAGAGTTTAAACTCAGAAAAGTCTGTCCGTGCAGGCCTCTCACGCGCAGAAAGACAGGGGAACCCGTAGAAACCAGCGTACTTTTTGCATCTTTGACCCAATTATTATCACCTACTGGCCATGAGCTTTCGATTGGCACCTCGATTATTAAAATCCGTTCATCCGTTTTGGAGGTTTCCCGGGATGACACAACGACAGAATGATAAATTAACCTCTCATGCATATGTATAGATGATGAATAGCATGTATGCACATATTTCTTTGGAATGGCACAATGGAGCCATTGTGCCAACCAGAATGAGATTGCAGATGCCAGAATAGACATCTGCAAAGTGTCCAATGTCTTCGTATTCCATGGAGGGAACTCAATGTCAAACATGGAGTCCTTCATGATGTTAAGGCACCTGGAATTATGATTATATCAATGGGATTAAGCTGTTGAAAATATTTGAACAACTTCCACAGCAAATTAGTCATGCTTTCAATATATATTTTCATTTCAAGTTATATGATTTAACCCTCACAAAGGGAAAACGTGACAGTTTGTTAAATACTACACTTAATGCAAAGGGATGGATTTGCTTGGAAAATAAGAGAGATCAGTCATTTCAGTGCACCACTTCCTTTTTAGGCAGCTGTTAAAAGCCCATAGGGATGCCATTGATTTTAATTGGCAGTTCACAGTGTGCGCTTATAATTACCAGCACAACTTGATACTTCATCAAAGTAAAACTTTGAAGGCTCAATATGAGTAGCTTGGGAGTTGCTCACCGATGAATAATTGATGCGGCATGAAGGCTCCTTCAAGTGGGAGCACAGAGGGCGATGAAGCTCTAAGCAAAGGACATCTAAAATAAAACAGCATGGAGAACCTTAACAACCCCAAGTCACAAGTTTTGTTTCATAAAGAAATGATGAGCAAAACCAAACCATAGTTAAGCCCGTCCTTCAGCGGCTTCAGTGACGCCAAAAAAGTTTACATTTGGGTTGCAAAAAAACGACATTACTTTCTGGTACCCCTTATATAAAAGGAATAATCCGCATTGAAAGTCCTCATCGCCGCCGTACGGAGACTCCCATCTGTGGAGAAGACATGAATCAGATGCCAGGAGACATGGAATGTATACGTAGGGACATGCATACGTCTCTTCGCGAAGGCCCTCTTCCCACGTTCTCTATTCCGTCATACTTTGTAACACGTGACTGGCAGCGGAGGCAGTGATCGGGCTTCCGAAGTAGAATCACGGAGAAGCTTTCATTTATTGCTCGTTGTCCTTCAGAATACGACTTCTTCGACTCTATCAACGGTACTTTTGCTTCATTCTTCAGTTTCCCTGGGAAAGGTCGTCACAAAGGATTTGTAGCTGTCGAGACGGGTTTATTAACCATTAAATGACTAATAATGCATTTAATGTGATATATGTTCACACATCTCATCATCATATTTTGACATACCGGTCATTGGGTGGGGTTACAATCAAAAGAAAGTATGTAGTCACCTTCTGATGAGCCCCCTGCAGGAAACTGCACGATAGGCATTTCATTTATATCAGGCTCTGCTATTTGTGTAAGTATTTGTTATATTCTACGGATCAGGAAAATAATGACAGCTCTGCAGCCGAAGCGACCAAGTTCTTAATGGGATAAGGTATCAGGCGAGATTTGGGGGATCAAGTGCAAAGAACTCATGCATGCATACGTACATACATTTTCTTGCCCGCTTTTCCCAACTTAATGGGGTCGGGGTACGAGCATTCCCAGGAGCGTCCTCCAGTGATCTCCATCCTGGGCGTCAGACTCAAGCTCAGCTGGTGGGATGCCGAGCTTCTCGTGACAAAGCCGGGCGACATAATCACTCCACCTTGTACGAGGTTCTACCGACAGGTCTTTTGCCGGTCATCTTGGCCTGGAAGACTCCTCTTGGGAGCCTTTAAGGGGGCATGCGGCAGACGTGACCAAACCACCTGGCCTGAGACCTTTCGATCCGGAGAAGCAGCTGCTCGACTCTCGCGGATGGCAGAGTTCCGCATCCGATCACGGCGCGTTACGCCACTCGACGCAAGAACCTCATTTCGGCAGCTTGTATCCGTGATCTGGTGCTTTCGGTCGTTACCCAAAGTTCATGACCATAGGTAAGGGTGGGGAGATAAACACTCTTAAAAACCAAGAATTTTGCTTCCCGAGAAACTTCCGATCCGATAACCACGGTTCGCCAAAGTTCCCGCAGAACTGCAGAAGCCTTGCAGATGAGGTTGTCGATCTCGTTTCCGTATCGCCCGTCACTCGAAAACCAGACCCCGAGATTCTTGAACTTCCCCAGCTGTTCCAGTGGGACCCAACTGACATGCAGGGTGCACCGAGCAGGATTCTCGAGAGGACCATGACCTTCAAGGTTCAAGGTTCAAGGTAGTTAGTGACATCAAGAGGCGATTTCGCCCATTTCGATATCACTTGTCGAGGTCGAGCGTTCCTCAATTTTAGGGTAGGCCTAACCCTCTTCAAGCTAAATATTTTTGTATTTTTATTTGTTATTTGATTATCCTAGTTGCTTACTGTCTAGTACCTAACGTCAGCATTGTCCCCCATCTTTTTGCCTGTCCATGAAAGCATCTAGTTTCTTCTTAAAGATAGTCACAGA
>CAJPEV010004242.1:0-23787 GCA_905338385.1 Darwinula stevensoni | reverse complement strand
ACTAACAAGTAGGATATGGTTTTCTCTGATTTTCTATGAATTTCATTCTGACAATTAGCGAACGATATAATTTTATGGGAGAGAAGCAATGAAGAAATCAGGCCTGCGTTCTGTGCTGAAGGAGACGTGCCTGGAATTTTGGCAGTACACAAGCGTCGCAGGGATTTATCAAGCTCGCGCCTGCACGAATCCCATCCGCAAATTCGTGAGTCTCGTGGACGCAGGACAAAGGCAATCCGAGAATCCATCTGTATGCGATTCGACGGTCGTTTCAGTTCTGGATCTTTCTGTTCCTGGTCGGGGGCGGAGCGACGATCTGGGCCGTGGAGGAGATCGTGGTGGAATACCTCTCTTACCCAGTCTCCACCTTCGTGACCCTGACGTATGCGAAAAAGTTGACGTTCCCCGCCGTCTCCATTTGCAATACGAATCCGGTGAAATGCGGGAAGCTCATGCTGTTCCGCGACGACCTCCCGACCCTGTGGAGGGACAGCGGATGTCGGCCGAGAATCGCTGCGGCCAAAATTATATGGATGAATAGGTCTGACTTCGACTACAACGGATTCAAGGATGCCTTTGGCAGGTACTTCGATCACACGGCGCTGTTATTGTCATTTACGTATTTGTTCGAAGAGCAGACTTGATGTATCTTAATTCTACCATGGCGTCAGATATCTGACAGAGACGAAGGACCTCAACGAAGTCATCCTGGCCGTAGCGGACAAGAACTCGGCAACATTCGCAGCATCCCCGCTGCTCGAATACACGTTCAACGACATTTCCCTGCTCCTGTCGGTCATGAAGGCACTCATCTCTGCCAGTCCGGCTGACTTCAAAGCGAGAAGAGGAGATGCGCTTTTCTCTCACCTCATGGAGTACATTTATCCTCCGGACAATAGTGTCTATTTTCCATGGGGGAGGACTCCACCTTCAGGCAAGACTTTGAAAGAAGAAACTTTCAATGAAACCCGCTAGTTCAATGAACCTTGTCAGTGCTGTCTCCTTTGTCTCAGGCAATGCCACGCAGACTCCGGCAGCAGGGTCGACACAGGGAAATTCACAGCCCCCAGCTGGTGGACAAAACACTTCATCCTCGACGAGTGCTGGGTCCTCCCTCGTTGGATCATCTACAGGTAAGGTGGCAGATTTCATCAACCGTCTTTGCTTTTCCTGGCGTCTTCGAGAAGAGAGGGACAAAAAGAAGGGCTGAAAGGAAAACTGGTCTACCAAAAAAAGGTCTGAGTCCAGGAAAATTGGTAATGCAGGCTTACAAAGACGCCTTCATCTTTTATTGAAGCGAGTAGTTTATGAGTTTTATGCATGAGAGAATGCTGGTCTATCTAAATACACAGCTTTTCCTCGCTCTGAAGTGGTCTAGAGAATCTTCACTCCTTCTGCGACTTAGGATTTTTTTATTTTATTTTTTTTAGATGGATCGGTTTTCCTTTCAGTCCTTCAATATGTTTAGCAAACTCACTGAGGCGATACTCGGATTTCGACAGGTGGAGCGAGCACTCAACCTTCATCGCCACAAACACAAACTGCTGCCCTAACGACTCAGGTTCGGTCCTTCCTCTTCACTTTCGCTCCCGCTTCTGATTACTCACGTTGGTCTGGGATAAGAAGAATTTCAGTCAGAAATACTAATGCCATTTTTTGGAAGTAAAAGAAACCCACCGAGAAATCACTTATTTCTAAAATGAATTTTCCCCAATAGATTTTCGTCCACTTCCCATTCCGAGATTATGGATAGCTGCACGGCTCACTATCAAATGTATACATCAGCTCGTGCCTTAATATGCGGTAGCGTCGATCGGGGAATTCCTCTTTTTGCATTATACATATTTTTGCTGCAATCATGACCCGCTTCGTCGGATAAGAGGGTCCGGACCCCCTTAAGCTCCAGCCGCGTCCCCGCATCGCAGTCGCTGATCCATTCTCACGCGAACAGAAACCTGCATCTCCGCCCCCGAACCTGCCTCCACCCCCCGGTGCACCCAAGACGCTTCCGTCTGACGTCGGTCAAATGCAACTCGATGAGGGTGGACGCTTCCTGCCCGATGACGCCACATCAGATTTCAAAGCCGTAAGAATATTTAATTTAGAAACCTTGGAATCGGAGAAAAAACTTAATGAGGAATGAGAGTTCGACCGTAGGGGATGGAGTTCGTGACAGCCATAAGAAACCTCCCAACTGCCATGATTTACAGGCTCACCAATTCCTGGGATGATCTCATCTGGGACTGCTCGTATCAAGGACAAGACTGCACCGATGAGAAGTGAGTTGGCGAATGCATTTTGTCTCGTTGGAAAAGTGACTTTTTATTACTATTATAGATTGTTTATCGACGTGACCATAGGAAGTGAATCGATGAGAAATGGCAGTTTGATATTTGCAGGTATTTCGCTCTGACTTTGAGTTCCGACTACGGAATCTGTTTCATGTTCAACAGCAAGTTCAACGCCCACGACTCCATTGCTGGGACGCGGAAATCGAGTCTCACGGGGAGTGAATACGGTGAGTGACTACAGTGAGAGACTAAGGTGAGAGTGAGCCGTGTATCCATTGCTTATCGCCATGACTCAACACAGGCTCGTCAAATATAAATACTCCTGGGACAACACGCTGCATATTGTTGCAACGCTAATCATAGCGTTAGCGAGTAATGATCGACTAATCAATTAATCAATATTAATGATGATGACGAAGGTGATAGCGTGAGGAAACAGTAATGGGCTGGAGAAAGCAATAAGAGGAAACAAAAGCTTATTGAACGTGCCATTTCCTCGAGTTCGCCCATCACCGTACACATCACGAAGGAAGGGTCATTTTTCAAATTTGGTTGGATCCTTTAAGACAGGGGTGTCAAATCGGTCGGCGGGCCGCATTCCTTATCTTGCAGATGCCTGCGGACCGCACCCATACTTTTTCACCGAAATTTGTGCTATCAGTCAATCCAAGCGGAAATTTCAAGAACAGACGGCGGGCCGTATGTTTGACACCCCTGCTTTAAGATTATCTATGCCTTGCGATTAGGGAGAATCACGTCGTTAGAACGGATTATTTTTCCTTTTCTTTCGGTTACAGCTGAACGCACAAATAGCCTTCGAATGACATGCCTAAATATTCGCTCAAAACAAGCCTTTTTTCAGAGGTGTTAAGTATCGTATCAAATCGAGTCTAACTAACTCACCGCGTCTAACACTGAGACTAACTAAGAATAAGAAACTCAGAATCATTGGAATCAAGCTCCAAATGCAAGAAAACCATACCTCCAAGCATAATAGTCAGGGAAGGCATACGTACTTGAGATGCATAAAATAATGAATTTACTCACCATCACAGCGGAGAGGATCCGCATACACAGGGGGTTCCGAAACAGACTGCATCACTGAAAATCGATCTTCAGTCGGCCTCACTTCCCCCCCCCCACCCCCCCCCCACAGTGGTAGGAAAAGCAGCAAGATGTCCTCTTGCTTTTAGCATTTCACCTTTGCTCTCGGTAAACAGGGAACGACACCATGAATGGTCAACGAAATGAAATTCATAAACTGATCTGGAACGAGTGGAAGTTCGGTGTGTAGTTGAAGAAGTTCAAGACAGGAAAGCATGCTAAAATTCTTTTCGGGCCGATACTCATGAAGGTATTCGGACGAACAACACCTATCATTAGGGATAGGGAGTACATTAGGGATATTGAGGTTTGAGGGTGAAATAATGCCATTGATATTTTATCGTTCTCGGGGTTTGAACAGTAAGGAATGACTGAAAGAAAAGTAATTACGGAATATGAATAGCTCCTCTGGTAGTCTACGTTTGAAAGGCTCATTACTAAAGTACCACAATGTAAATATAGAGTGAATCAATCCTTCGTCGACTGATGCCTTCAATGATCTCTGGATCGACGCGAATTTTCCAGGGCTCTCGCTGACAATGTACCTGGACCAAGACGATTACATGTCCAACCCGCTATCCCAGAGCGCCGGGGTGCGACTGACGGTGCATTCCGTCGAGGAGCTCCCAAGCCCAAACGAAGAGGGATTCTACCTCCAACCTACATCCCATGCATCCATTGCCCTCAAGATGGTATGGCTATTGACTTCGTTTGGTTTCGGTCATGTGATGATGCATCGGCCTCTCAAGAATGCTGTTTGCGAGAGCAGGTGAACATCAGTCGGTTGCCAGAACCGTATCAGCCCAGTTGCTTCTCTTCTTGGGGTCAGACTTACTACAGTCCCTTTTATCCATTCAACGATACGATCCCGGTCGGATACAGTGTTGCCGTGAGTTTCTACTATCTCTATCCATACTCTTCGTTGAGTGTGATAATCAACTTTTCACTAACAATGACTCAGTCAATCTCGGCATAAACCTTTTTTTTTGTACATCTCTAGAGCTGTGGCCCTCTTGTAAAGAAAATATGTGAAGCGTTCTTAAGACGTTAAAACGGTAATATGCAGAGAAATATACAATATTTTTTCCTGAAGAGCTACAGGAGGAGGGGAAAATTATCCCCACATTCCACAAAGCTGTCACTGCATGCAAAATGTGTAAAGTGTTTTCATTTTAACATGGTGAATTAAACCCTATCAAAACGAGTTGAAACGAAATCGAAAAGTCATCTCCACCCCCTCCCCCCTCCCGCAATTCTGTTGTCCATCACAGTAATTTTCTCGACGTGAGGTAGCCAGAAGACAGTCTCCAGAGGTTGAATGACGAAAATTTTCCGCCAAAAAATTTTTGCGCCGTTCCAGCAATGCAATCGGTTGTGCGAGATCATGGCGTCAGACTATTACTGCAAGTGCCGGAACCCTATCTACATGGACTACTTTCAGAGATTCGATTTTGAATATTATGTCCTCCCTTTCTGCGACATAACTACTGAAAGTAAGTCGATTATCGTTTGCGGGAATGTAATTCAACAAACTGGGAGTAAAACATCACTGTTTCGAAATAGGTGCAGATATAAACTGCTTGGAGATCGTGAAGTATCTGATGCAGGAAGGGAACATCACCTGTCCTTGCAATGCCCCTTGCGAGTTAGTAATTTTGCGTTTTACGGTGATACCTTGTGTTGCCATAGCAAGAGGAAAATGAAAGGAATTTTCATGATATTCCATAGCGAGACGTCATATGAAATCGCCCTCTCGAGCTCAACTTGGCCTGCTACCAACTACCTCGTGAGTTTCACGAAACATTTATTTCGTGTCACATTTTCTTCCTGTCTCGTACAAGTCAGATCCGTAAGACACCCGAACTTCGCGCAACAGTCGAGTTTGGTGGCGAAATTAGGAACGTCCTTGGGTCTCGACACTTCGAAGCCGAACTTCGCGATCTCGGAAGACGACATCCAGAGGTACCTCGACACGGTCCAGAAAAATCTCCTCAAGGCGGACGTCTATTTCCAGACCCTCAACCTCAATGTCATCGAGCAACAGCCCAAACGCGATGTACGCTGTGTTATTTCTAGGATTATCCGTTGCGTTAACCCTCATCGGGCCGTGTGAGAAATATCCTCCATGAAATCACTTGCATTGTTCAAATTAAAAATATTAGTGAACGTCAATTACTTGCTTTCTTGCGGCAGATGAACTGGATTTTCATGATATATTACAGAATTTCATAATAGATAAGAAATTCGGCATAAAAACTCTTGCACGTGGTCCGAAAGTGACTCTCCCTCAGCGGCCTGTTGAAGGTTAAAACCGTTTTTGTCATTCCAAAGAAACAGAGTTTGTGATTTCTGCTTTTTCTCAACCATGCACCAGATAAAAAATCTCATTTCGGACTTGGGAGGGATATTGGGGATCTACCTGGGCCTTTGCCTCATCGTCCTCATCGAGATCTTCGAATTCCTCTTTCTCCTCGCCTACAACACTGCCTTGTATTTCTGCTGCTCGTTGGGTGCAATCAGGCGAGTCGCAGTCGAGAATCCGCAAGCAAGACGCGATTTCCTGTCCAAGCGATCCAGATCACTTTCCCCTCGCCAAAACCATCCCCGGCTCTACAATCAATATCCTCCTCCAATCAAGCAGCTGGCAGGCTTGCCTCCGGAATACACGAATCCTCCAGGGAAATATCCATACATGAACCCCTTCACTTTTTGAACACTCGTCTGCTCTCACGAGGATCGAGTCCCCAAACAAGATTCAGGCGAACGCTACGGACCGTGGACATGTTTGAAGAGGACGAATCGCAAGGCGAAGATGAATTCGTTTTTTCTCTCTGATAAAATCAAATTTCTTTTTCTTTTCCCCACGGTTGTGTGAATGTAAAGCAACGCAATTAGATCGGCATAACTATTTGCATTCAGTTCCATAGCCATTTAGGAGCTTCTCAGGCCAGAGAATCAATTTAGGAAACGGCAGATCTATTCAAATACTGCGATAACACGTCATATTCTGATCCCATCGGGTTATGACAACACGTACCAGCGCGTCTTTTTATACGTTTCGATAAGAAACTTAGCTAGTCCGATTTAACAAATGCACACAGCACACCTTTCGCTTATCCAATTTTCTGCCTTAATATAACTACCTAGGAGCATTTCCAGGATCTAGGATCCAAAATAATCCACAAGGAACAAGATGAGGCGAAATGCGCTTCTTCAAGTAGGGAGAAATCATGTCTAAGCATCCTCCAGGAATGCAATAAGTGTCAAATAGTACCATTCTATGAATATTACGATCAGAGTAGAAACCGGAAAGAAGCCCATGAATCGAACATGCATTTTACCAAGGCAGACTATAACTCCTACTAAAATGACATGCGATATACATGATCGCGCGTCAGGTCATCCTTAGTACCAGATTCGAGAACACTTCAAGTTAAATTCGAGCTCTTGTTTTTTAAAATTATTATTTCACTTTACTGCGTAGCCGGTGCCTAACTCTGGTCGCACAGAAAAACTAAACGTGGTTCAACTATGGAAGCATACCTTCGCAGGTCAACTGCAATGCACGTACTGGATCTGACTATTTTTGTAATACTCGACGCAGGAGAAGGTATACATTTAGGCATGCGGTGGCGAAAGGAATCAAGACCTTCGCTGTTCTCTTTATACCAATGGGAGCCCCAAGGACACAGGTTGAGAACAGCTCCTTTATGCTGTATTTCTCAGCATGCGACCCAGAGTGCCGGGTGACTCAGAAAAAACGTTCAGAACTCCACAGGGCAAGAAACGGAACAACATATGCTACATTGACAGGAAATTTAAAAGGTCTCATACAGGAGCAAGGGCTTTCAGCAAATTTTAAATGAAATTGGTGGCTAAGAATCCAAATAAAAGCTTTTTCCCACGCAATTTCAAAGGACCGTGTGGGACAGCATGCAAATACCTGGCTGCTTATTCCGGATACAATCGGAATCATCGCTTCCCAAGTCCAGCTGAGCAGGAAGTGCGCAGACGTTCTCATTTGACAGCGCGCAGAAATGAAGCTGTTCCTCAGGCTCTGCGAACATAATTCAGTGAAACATCTTACACGTTTGAGTGACAGTCTGTAAACCACCTGCCGATACCTCACTTGTCCCGTCTGCCAAGTTTGGAATTTTTTTGGAGGCAATGAGATTTTCGGTCGTTTTCACCAACTGCAAAAGTCCTGCCTGCATGCAAGAATACAACTTCGTATAACATGTAATGGAGAAAGTTAGGTTCTTTAGTGAGAACGGCGTTCCCAAAAGCTCTTCAAGGGGGAGTTGTGGCATTGCTCCCAAACTTATTACACGAAATTGAACAATAATTATTGCTGTAACGGGGCTCCTGCAATAAATGACCATCTACTCTACGTTTTTGGTCGCGATCGTTAAAAAAGAAAAGTCCAAGAGGAAGGTCCGACTGGAGACATAGCGACAAGGAAGCCATCAACCCATCCCACCTTCGTTTGTACCGTTTCCAAACTTGTGCGGATCAACTTTCATCGTATGCAATACTTCCAGAAACATTAAAACCAACGGACCAGAATACCATCCTTTGATCTGATCTCAATATAAAGATGTTAAATGACGAAGAGTTTGAGGAGTATACTGAGAGTTAATGGTCAGATAACTTGTTATCTAAAGTCAGCTCAGTAGAGCTCCATTTCTGCCGATGGATAATGTTAGATTGCTCATGACTGTTCAGGTGAAAGATATTTCTCGGCAAGGATGATATGATGAATAGAAAACAGTAAAAAAAAAAATTGTACCATGACAATCCTGTCTCTGGCTGATACCGACGATTGTTGGTAAGTAAGCAGGACACCGTTATGGAATCAGATATCGCAACAGATCAGTATTCTCCTGATGGGAAGTAGTGTTTTCCCTTGATTTTTCAAGTGTCCAATGTCAGGTTTATCCAGATCCCTACCGACAGTGTGAGAAATACAAAGAGTACAACTGGGAGTAATAGGCGAATATTTAAAATTGTATTCTACCCTCCATCACACCTGGAAACGTGCAATTCACTTCAAGTCCAGAAACACATCAACTCGTAACAATTTTATGATGAACATGGCAAGATGGGGTGACGATAATCAAGAATTCACGAAGTTCAGAGGAATAATGTAGCCCTGTACTTCCATGGCTTTCAACGTCCAGAGGTATTGACACTTAACCATTGCTGGCTAAGTTCACGGAGATGACATTATTAAATGGCAAGAAAGACAAATCCCATGCTTAAAATACTGACAGATTAGTAAGGGATAACACTCTCAAAAGGAAGAAAATTTCTTTACGTAATAATCATCAGCAGAGTATGGGTCGGGATTATCATCGGATGAGGAAGATGATAACATCATATCATGTTTGAATGGCAATTGCATGAGACTTCTCAATTCTCTATGTATTCTACACAATGAGTAGTGCATCTTGAAAAGGTGAGGTCAGAGTAAGAATAGATTCTTGGGGAGGAACAGATGGCTTTGAATACCTCCAGCATAGCAACCATTGAAACTAGGCATGCACAACGGTCCATTTGCAAAATCAATTAAGTACCCTAGATTTTTTGGTAGTCCATACTAACTCTCTCCTAGTATGCAGCCAAGTCTTTCTCTCCGTGAATTAAATAAATGTGCAGTCAAGTCTTTAACCGGAGTAGTTATTACCTTAAAACTACCACAGTACATACTTTTTGCATACAATCCAAATCCAGCATTGCATACAAAAAAGAAATGCTTCAATAAGGAAAAAATGCAGAGAAAATACTTCTCAATGTCAGTACTTGGAGTTCAGTATTTGAGACTGTAAAAGGGACATTGCAAAGGGGAGAACAGTTAAGTGGTACATTACTTGTTGAAGTCAAATGAATAGTTTTTACTCTAAGGTAACCTCAGGAATTTTTATTAGTAAATGCAAATGTTAAGTTTTTGGTAAAGGATTTGTTCAGTTTAAACACCCCTAATAGGAGCATCATTGGGCTGAGATAACTCTGAATATACCTAAGATGATTAAGTAAATGCCTCATAGTTCATATCACATTAATATTCTGAAATATTTTTCAGTTCTATCAACACTAGAAGATTCTTTCTTTGGATTGCCAACAGATACTCTCTCACCTGGAGAGTACTCTATAAATGTCTCATTAGTGTAAAACCACCTAAAAGATTGTGGATGAAATAGAGGAATCATTACAGAAGAACATTGAAATACAGAAGTTGCAAGTCTCCTTTGAGGGTTCCATTCATCTTTCATGATACAGGTTATGTGCTTTGGGATATAGGATGCAAAAGAGTTTAAATATGCAATTGAATGCCAGGAGACAGTGTATATGAGAATGGTTGGTGGTCAGGGTAATCCAGGGTCATCCACTTCACCATGTTCCTTTCATAGTATATACTAATTTCAAATTCATTCATTATGACATTTCTCAAAAATAAAATAATGTCAAATATCTATGTTACTGTAAAAGAGTATTCCCATGAATATACAACAAAGCTTACACTGACAAATATGTAGATAGACACAGATACACACATAAACCCAAGCAATTACATGAGCAGTCTCCTTTTTCCCCAATCCATTCCAGCACAGCTATTCCACATGGAAATCCTATAGTTTTTTAATTGATTAACCCATAAAATTCAACTGAAGTCATAAGGTCTAGATGTGAGTGTCCAAGGTTGGCAACAATGCAAGTCACTCAAATTGCTCAAGCCATCTGAAGAGTGAAAATTTTCAATTAAGCTCTCCAAACATAATCAAATTGGACTGGAAGGTGTTAAAGAAAGGAAGTTAGCTAAAAAAAAAAAAGGGAGTAAAAAATGCTTCAAGGAAGAAAAATGGTTTTAAAAAGGTTTTAAAATACTTTAAAAATCACAAAGGACAAACATGAAGAAGAGACAGAGAAAAAGACAAAGATATGAAAGTACAAGATTTGGAGGCCCTTTATCAGGAAGTGACAAGGACAGACAGGAAAAGGGTCAGGTAACTGCCATAATATATAAAACTTTGTGCTCTGGAACTTCCTGGATTTCAAGCATGATTATTTTTAGTTCTAATCCTGTACTTGACACTAATGAAAGGAGTCCAGCAAGTATTTGTTGGAACCTGTCCAGCATATTTTTAGCTCAACACAGCTCTCAGTTTTTGAGTAATAGTGTAAGATTTACTTTTACATCAAGAACAACACCAATTTCTTGGTCACATAGGATCAAAATGGTAAACATTACCTTAAACTTTTGGCAATCTGAATAGTTACTTGGATGATCTGCTTTGTCATAACTTGGTTACATCATTCTTGCTACTTCTAAGTTATTATTACCCTTACTATGAAGCTGCTATGATATTATACTGCCAACTTTTCAATAGCTTCACTGGTAAATCAGTACTTGAGACCCAAACTGGAGCATAGTTGCCCAGGAATGAGGCCCTTGATGCACCATTCATCATAATCCAATTAATAGTTTATGCTCTGTATCTGCATGCATCTTTTGGATTATAAGTACTTGTCAGGAAAAGATCAGTATTTGAAGTCTCAAAAATGTACCTGCACTTGAACATAAGCACATTAACACCATCATTGAAAATGATTCTGCAGTTTTCACTCAACTCAATATGGATCAAGACACAGCCATCATTATCTCACTTGCTCTAATCTGGCTTGTAGACTCAAGTGCCACAAGAAGATCAAGATCTTAAAATTACATTCCAGATCTTAAGAACAGATCCATAATGAATTAGACCTGAAGGACACAGAGATCTTGGCAAAATGAGGGAGTGCCTGAATTTTTATGCTCATGCATTTGCATAAACTTGATTTTTGAGGTTGGGAAAGTGTACTGGAAATGGCTACCGTGCATTACACATTTTGTACCTCATAATAGCATGAGAGCATCTTCACAAATTCATTGCATCTTCCAGCAGGGTTTTATGACTGGCATAAAAGATGGAGTCCCTCTGCTCTTGCACATTCTTCATACTTGTTTACCATGGCTCTATATATGGGCATCAGGTGCTTTTCAACATACCCAGGATCTTTTTCTTCTAGAATCTCTATCCAGCGAATCAATCCATCCTTCTCTTCATCTTTGAGTATATGGTATGCCCAGATGCCAGTATGAAGAACTCTAAGATCATGTAACCTTTCCCATTCATCTCCAGATCCATGGTTACGATGGACACCTGCCTGCACCTGGTGTTTAGATGATGTTTTATCCCCATCAACGGATCTATGTGGAGCATAGGTGATATCAGAGCATGGTTTCTGGCTGAAGGCTAAATCTGGCTGGTTTGAACGGAGGGAACTAAGAACTCTTTCCAAAATTTTATCTGTCTTCTGTTCACATGGTTTAGCACTTTCTGTTTCTAATATATCTGATGCTTTTAGTACACGTTGGAGCAGATTCAAGGCTCCTTTCACTGCATTTGACTTGTCCCTGTCAGAATCAAAGGTTTTACTGTTCTCTGAGATGATGCGACTTAAGTGGTCACTCATTTCCTCCAGTTTTTCTATTATGAGCTTCTCTTTCAATAATCTTAAGCAAGCTTCTAAGCCCTCTCTCTCCTTCACACCATTGATTAACAGGGAAAGTTCACTAACAATATTCACCATGGGATTTGGCAGGCTGTCACCAAGAGCTTGCAGGAGATTAATGCAGTTCCATAAATTTTTGGCATCTTCAGATTTTGATGAAATGGAAGGCTTGGATGTTGGTGCATGTGAAAAAGATAGTTTCTCACTTTCTCTCATCTCAGCATCACTTTGTATGCCTGGTAACACATTCTGCTCAGACCATGAAGAGTGACAATGTCTTTCTGTCTCTTCTCCACTGGGTGAGTATTGTTCCATCCTTATTTCCCTGTCCCCCTGATTTGAGGAGGTGGGACTGGCAGGAGATGTTGCAAGGTCTGAAGAATTTTCATCACTGACACTTGGGTTCCTCTGTTTCTGAGGAACTTGTTCTCTGTCACTGGAACTGGAAGACATTCCCCTTTCCCTGTGCCTTCTACCTTCACCAGATGATGATGTTTTCAGGTGACTGGCTTCTGTATTACTGCTATGAGTGAATGATAACTTCAAATGTCTCCTGAAGCTTCTCTGCACATTACTACTTTCCTCAGAGCTTGATCTGTTTGAAGAATGCCTCCTATGTCGATGGCGGACTGTCCTGCTTGACTTGCTGCTTTCATGGGCAGAGTCATCAGGAGATGACACGATTTCTCCTTCTTCAAGGAAAGAACTATGACAGTCTTCTTCATTTCTCTCTGAGTCCTGGACATCATTCATAAAACCTTGATGCTCCATATGCCTATGGGCTTCCATTGAATGATTAGAAAAAAGTGAATCCACAGGGATGGGATCAATGGAAGATCTCTTCAATGGGAATGTATGCAACGTGGAATGTTGAAGCTGAAGGAGCCTTCCAGATAAAATGCCTGAAGAATTTGGAAGCGTGTGCTTGGTATTCCTGTTTATTGGAACCCTTGAGAGTAGTTGATATGTAGAAGAACACTGTGCAGGCTCTTGAACCTTATGCTCCTGCAACATTACTCTTGACCCTGCTTTATCCTGCTGAGAAAGAGTAGGAATAACTGGAAGCCTGGAGACTTTCGTTTGGGGAACAGATCCCCTGGAAGGGTAGTGATAGCCTTGGGATTGGTGAATTAAGCCTCTTGCATGCATCAGTGAAGACCATGCAATGTCAGCTCCAATCTGGTTGCAAAACTATTGCAGACATTCTTCTCATTCAGGTTCTCTTGATATCAATTGCTTGGACTCATCTGATTCATATTTAAGGCTCAGCCTACAGTGGGGGTGGTCTCTTTTTTTCTTTCTATAAGAAAGAAAGACTCACATACTTCCCACCAAAATTCACTTGTTTTTATTTTTGAAGAAATCTAATGGATGGCTAGTTTCTCTGAAAAGGAAAAATATGCAAGGGCTTAGATCTTTAATTTTATAGGTGCATAGGTATATCCAGAGAGTTTACGCTAAGCCTATCCTGGGCTCCATCTTTTGAAAAAACATCTTTTCCAAACATTCTTTCAAATGGCATTGTCAGATACGCAAATTTTTGGGTTCATTCTGGATGCAAATGCACAATGCACATTGAAGTGTTAAGCATATACTAGGCTGACAGTCATAGGTCAAGAGTTTTGGGCATTTGGATTAAACAATTTTTTGTTTCAACAATATCGAAACAACAAATTATACATTGTATACAACTCAGGTTCAAGAACATTGATAGGGTTTAATTTACATATGGACTAAACTTGCACAGCAATTTAAATAAAAACTGGAGATATTCAATATTTAAAATAGGATTTAAAAAATTGTGCTGATTTCACACAGAACTATCCTCCTTTTTTCAATTGGATAGCTATAGCTTGGAATGAATTCCCACCTGCAAGAAGGCCTCTTAACCCTTTAACCCCTTAAATGGACTCGCCGCATATGTGCGGTCTGGCACCTGCCATCTCTCAATGGAATCACCACACATATGCTTTCAAAAGTTCCCAGTTAAGGGGTTAATGGCAGATATGCTACATACCAAATAAACATTTTTAGAATGTGCAGGTAGTGAGTCCCCAAGGTAAATCTGTTCTAGCAGATGTGCAACAGTCCGGTCCTTGTACCTACATACTATGCTGTCACTAGGTGCTACACATTCTTGGTGACAAGCAAACTAAAACCAATCTGGCTCTGTTGAATGGCAGATTGACGTTTTTGATTTAATTTTCTTAAGTGTTATGCTAATCCAGGGTCCAGGCTCATCTGTATTTTTACATCTTTTGTGTTGTGGCGTGTACAAATATTGACAGACCGACTGAGCTCTCTAGTATCCATGCAGCTTGGGTTAGAAAGCTGAAAATGTTATTTGTAGCAAATAAGCAACAATAAATTTTTGGGCCTACTGCTTACGAATTTGATTTAAAAAATTTTTTTTCCACTTGACATGTGTTCCAGGGAGTGAAACCTATCAGATTTTTTTCAGCAAAAAAAACAATTATGCATTAAAGGGTTAAATCATTCTCAACTGATACATTGAACCTCATCACATTTAATAGCATTTTCTAGAACTTTAGTACATACTTTTACTTTTCACAATTGCTCAACACTTTATTTTCTTAATTACTAGCTATTTTATATAGTCTTTCACCTCATATATCTTTGTTTTCTTTGCTTCATAAAATTCTAATTATTAAATGGCATTGACTTCTTTTATAGCATTATCCCAATTTCATGACGGGGGTGGAAGCTTCCCTGGTGAACCATTTAGACCAACAATCACATGGCTGTACCAGCAGGCCTGCCTTCCCTGTCCCCTTCCTGACCTGTTGTCTGCTCCTTCTCTACTGGATTCTTTTTCAGCTCATCTGATGTGTTGGGAAAAAAAAAAAAAAAAAAAAAAAGATCTCTAGGCCTAGGACCACTTCAACACAAACGTTGTCAGCTGTAATGCTAATGCTAGTCTTAACCCTAGCCTTGCAGTTCAGAAATCAGTCAGCTAGTTGAAGAATTTTATGTTAGAACAAAGTCTAAGCCAAATGGCTAAAATAGGCCTTCCCCCCTCCAACCAGCTTATGAGAGGTTTACACTGTCAGTACCCAGCCAAATACAAGCTATTCAACTTTTTAATGGTATTCTTTCATCGACACCTGCTCCAAAAGTCAAACCTTCAAACTTGAATCTTAGGCCTGCTTAAAAACCATTTATCTGACTCAAGTTCAAGGGTTCGTGAGTATTCCCACCGAAAACCCCAGTAAAATAATAATTTTTTAATACCAAGGATCTTGTACTATAAACCAATGAATAAAAAGGAAAACAAATGTTTTCTAATCACGTAATAGCACCAGGCCTTCAGCCTGTCCATGGACTCAAGGGAATCGCCATCTTTCAAAAGCTCATCGTTCTACGTTTGTGGCGGGTAAAAACGCTAAGCATGTTTCGACCATGCTCTCTGAGCAAATATCAATAAAGAACGTGTATATATTGATCCTGATCTGACCCCGTTTGAATAAAGCAAGAGGTAATGAGCCTCCGTCCGATGCAAATACTAGCTGGATAGTCGGGAGAATGCGGGAAAGATCGGCTGTCCCCACCGGCCTGGGGGATGGGGATGGAACTGTGATCACCGCAGCTTTCCCGGCAGCCAGGCAGAGCCACTTGTAGGAAACGCAAGCGATCTAGGGTGGGGTGACCAGACGCTACAGGCAGTCTCAATATGATGGACTACTTCATCCTAAATTGATAAACTAATGCCAGGCAGGCGTTCAGTATCGGTAATACACTGAGACAGTGGCAATATGACCTTGCATAGACATTGAAACAAGTGGAATCTTTGTTTAACTGCTAAATAATTTATCAAGGTGAAGTGAAATTCTCTCTAGCTTTCAATTGAATTCTTTTTTTAAATAAAGGTTCTCCTATTTACATTTTTTTAATAAGAAAATTGCCCTTATGTGGCAACACTATAGTTATCATTTTATTCCTTTCGCTTTCAATTCCTCTTTCTCCGTGCTGAACATGCATTGGAGGGAATGGAATCACTACAGCGATTTCCCATTGTGCTCCCCCCCCCCCCCTTCCCCCAACCACTACTGAATGGCGCCACACGTTATCTTACTGAGCGACATCTACTGTCTCTCAAGGTAAATGCCCTCAGCTAAATTGGCTGATTCCCACTTTCGCTACAGTAAGGGGAGGCTGGAGGGGGAGGGGGGCACAATCAATCGAGATTCACTGAAGAAGGCTCTTGCCATAGCAAAGTGACGCTTCTGGCAAAATCAGACGAGGCAGATGTGTCGCTATGGGCTTTCTCAGGCGAGACTAGCTCTGCATCATTCCCAGTCCCAGTCACAAAGCACAGCCAGCACATAATGAACGAATCGCATCGGCTCGTGAGTAAGAATTAAGGCTGTACAGATGCATCGGCAACCATTGGAATCGGACGCCGATTTGGCGTCATTTGCGCCATTGACCATTGACAGGTTTCCACAGCGCCGTACCGAGGACACTTTTTGTTTTGTTTGTGCCCTGTGCGAAATATCAGTCCAGCGCCCCCCCCCCCCGTACCTCTCCAGCTTCCACAGCACCAACAATACATTACGTATTAATTTCTATGCTTAATTTAGTTAAATTCAAGATAATTTGCTATTTTTTAAGTTTAATTTATATTTTGTAATAATCCGGCAGCCAATCAGCGCCTTCCTCAGTTCGGCGCCCTGTGCCGCTCGCACACCCCTTGAAACATGCATCTCTTTCTGTGTTTGAAAGCGGAATCGGACTTTATGTCTGTTCCGAGAAAACGGACTTGCATTCGTAGTTGCTCTCTTCTCACTTCACCGCAGAATTTGTCGGGTTTTTTTTTTGTGACTTTTGTCGGTCTCGATTTACCAATCTCAAATTCCTTCGCTTCTCGAATATTCGCGGAATCGAACTGTCGCCGTCGGGATTCGTAGATTGTTTCCATTTAACCATCTGACACCAAACAAATCTAGAAAAAAGGTTTTCAGGTTTTCAGGATTTCAGGATAGTTAGTGATATCAAGAGGCGATTTCGCCTCCCCCCCCCCCCCGCCCCCCCCCCCCCCCCCCCCCTTCCCCCAAGAAAAAAATCCACAATAGTTGTACGTTGGGGGAAGGAGACCAACCATTCGTCTCGAGTGCGCTCCAATACCTCTCCCCGATCGTTTTGAGACCCATTTCACTGTATGCAAACGATTCAGGCTGCGTGGAACCATATGATAGTACTCGAACGATGTAACGTTTCCAGTTATTTATGACAGACTTCGAATGTTGAGTGATGTATCTGGCTCGATAATACACCTGGTCCCGATTGTAATTTTATGAGCTCATCAGAATCATTAATTCATCCCCATTGAGCAGCACAGGGAATTTTTTCCCCCATCAATTCTCATGAATTAGAAACGACGAGCCTCGCTCCACCTTTTCACCTCGGGTAAAATGGCAAATGGCAAATGGGCAAAAATGATGCAAAAAAGCAAGAAAGTTCCCCGAACCTTCCTTCCCCCTCCCACCAATCAAACAAATTCCTTCGCTCGGTTTGATAGCATCTTCGCCCATTCTCTCCTCGCCCCGACAAAGAATCTTTTCAACAACATTCAGCATTCATCATGGAATGTGCTCATATTTAAGTATTTATCGATTGTACTTCCTCGCTTTTATAGAGAAAAATCACTAACCCCAGTTTCGCTCCCTTTCTCGAAAATCGCTCACTCTTTTCCAAGGTTGCGAGAGCGATTCACAATTTTCCATGCAAATGCAGACTTTCCTTCTCCTCAACTCAATTTTGTTCGAGACGGCAAATAAAAAATAAAAAAAAAAGATGACCGAAAAGACGAAGCGCCCATCGCAGAAAAAGCGGGAGCAAGCATGGAGTTCTCTCATTTTATTTTGGAACGAGTTAGAGCGAATATTTTTAATGGTGCACTTCGGAGCACGGAGTTTACCAGTATTAATTCGAGAAAAATCGGATAGACTCTTTCGGAGCCGCTTTCAGGCATTTTTCCTTCTGCATAGATGAGAAGCGCCGATCGGAGTGGCCGCTCCCCATTATGGCTCCAAAGGGCTTGATGCATCGTGCATGCGTGACGCGAAAACAATGGGAAATTGGCGGATGAAAAGGCCTTATCGAGAATTTCTCCCGCTCTGGGTCCATTAGCGTCTCAATAATTGAATAATACTTGATCACGCAGCCCGCGTTCGCTCCTGCGCCTCGAGGCCGCGAAAAAAAAAGGACTTTGTCCACATGGGAGACGCTTCCGTTCCGGAGTTACTTGCTGCCATCAGCGTATGCTGCTGGGTGAGTTTGTCGTGGGCATTCCATGATTTGTGTAATAAATCTGAGGCACGACCTGAAGCAATGAACATTTTGTCGATGGAAATACGATTAAGATGTGATTTTCTCCAATTTCCTACTTTTCTCTGAAGAAAGAAGAAATGACGAAACCGGGACTCTGTTCCGTGCTGAAGCAGACGTGCGAAGAATTTTGGCAGAGCACCAGTATCCCGGGGATTTATCAAGCTCGCGCCTGCACGAATCCCATCCGCAAATTCGTGAGTCGAATTTGCGACAAAAATTTTTTTTTTTTTCCCCCAGTGAGTCCAGCTGCGTCCAATTCAGCGTTCGTCTCAGTTCTGGATTTTTCTGTTCCTGGCCGGGGGCGGAGCGACGGTCTGGGCCGTGGCGGGGATCGTGGAGGAATACCTCTCTTACCCGGTCTCCACCTTGGTGACCTTGACGCACGAGAGGAAGGTCAGGTTCCCGGCCGTCTCCGTCTGCAACGCGAATCCGGTGAAATGCGGGAAGCTCGCGATGTTCCGCGACGACCTCCAGTCGCTCTGGACGAGCAGCGGGTGCCAGGAGAGGATCGCCGCGGAGAAGATCGCGTGGATGGGCAGGAGCGACTTCGACTACCGCGGGTTCAAGGATGCCTTCACAAGGTTAATGAGGAATTAATTATGCATCGTGACGACCGCGATGCATGACTATAACCTCTCCATTCTTCGCTGCCGACAGGTTCCTCAGAAACGCATCGGTCGATCTCGGCGAAATCATCTTGGCCGTGGCGGATAAAAACTCGGAAGCGTTCGCAGCATCTCCTCTGCTCGAATACACGTTCGACGACGCTCCCCGGCTCCTGGCGGCCTTCAACGCGCTCATCACCGCCGGTCCGACCGACTTCAAGGAGAGAAGAGGGGAAGTGCTTTTCCCGAAACTTCTGGCTTTAATTTATCCTCCTGATGCGAGAAGCAATTTTCTCTGGGGAGAGACGTCGCCTTCAGGCAAGCCTTTCGATCGACAAAATCCGCCATCTTGAAATCATCTCTTTCAATACTGGTTCTCTCTCTCTCTCCCGTCTCAGTCGGAACCAGCGAGACAACTGCAGCGGCAGGATCGCCCCAGGGAAATTCTCGACTCCCAGCTGGCGGACGAAACGAAAGAAATGCAACCTCGTCGACGAGCACTGGGTCGTCTTTCGTTCGGTCTGCAGGTGAGAAAATCCCACCGAACCTGTCCTCGTCTCGTCGAGACAAAACGAATGAAATGCTTGAATTCTGGCAGGCAAAACGAGTGCTCGACCGGAAACTTCGCCATCTCGAAGGCGAAAGAGGGAAACAGCCGCTCGAACGACCGAGGTTTGGCCTTTCGCCTCTGCTTCCATGAGTGAACTTTGAATGCCGTTACTTTCGATTCTCATTAGTTGTGTCGTCGAGCTCATATGGTATATGAATGGAGTGAGTCTACAGAATGTAGTGGCATCGTTAGCACTTATCCAAGGCCGTCAGGGAAAGGGGGTTGGTTATTTTTTACATTGAATCCTGCTTCTTGAAGAAATCTACGTTCATGTCATGAGAACTGTGGTGCAACCAAGGTGGCATGACTACAGCATACTTTTTCGTAGGCAGAAAATAACTCGCAACACCCCCGCCCCTTCGACCTTGGCTGTCCCAAGAAAATATTCTCGGGGGAATTTGCGTCATTGATGACAGCGGGTGGGCAGCAAGCGCGGGCGAACCCAGAACTCGGGTCTGGTTACGTCGCTGTCGTTGGGTGAGGTCTGGATTCCCTGGGAGTTCGTACAATCATGCCGTCATCGAGAGTCGGTGCTCAGAGTTAACTGCTCGACTGCTTTCGCTCTTGCACGATCCTGCTCGACAGTTAACAATGATTAACTGGCAGGGCCGCCCAGAGGTTTCCAGGGGTCCGGGGCAAAACGAAACCGGAGACCCCTTGGGGGCCCTCTTGAGGCCCTTTGTAGGCCCTCTTGAGGCCCTTTGGAGGCCCTCTTGAGGCCCTTTGGAGGCTCCTCTTAGGACCCCTTCATATGGTGCAGTGCCCGGAGCAGGTTGCCCCCTTTGACCCCCTCTGGGTGGCCCTGTTAACTGGTCCGATGCTCAGGACGCCGCAGAGTAGGGCGACCACCTCGTCCGTTGAACTATGCTGATTCCCGCACGCTGTCTTGGCCATCTCCCTGATGATCAGGGTGATTGCTGGGTTCACACTGTCATCGTCAGGCACTTCACTACAGAGCCGACGAGCGTCAGTTGATCATCAAGGTTTTCTGATGATCAAGCGTTGTTCTACACCAACGCGAGCCTGGTATAAGCTCTGACGAAATCCGCGAACATCCGAGCGAATAATCAAAATGCCTCTCGTGTGTACAGCGTCCACCCCCGGGTGCACCCCCGGGTGCACCCCCGGGTCCACCCCCGGGTGCACCCGAGTCGCTTCCGCCGGTCGGTGACGATGAACTCAGAGAGAACGGACTCCTTTCGCTTGACGATGCCGAAGAAGACTTCAAAACCGTGAGCATATTTAAACTCGAGATATTTGGAATCGGCGAATGCTTTAAATGAAAGACGACCGAATCGGACGAAGGGGCTGGCGTTCATGGCGGCCATACGGAGTCTCGAACCCGAAATGATCTTTAGGCTCACCGGTTCCTGGCGTGAACTCGTCTTGGACTGCACTTATCAAGGAAAAAACTGCACGGATGAGAAGTGAGTCCGAAAAGGGAAAGCTCTCGAAGAACTTTTTTTTTTTTTAAACTGACATAAATGGGAAGAAATTTTGTCACTCGCAGGTATTTCATCCGGACGGTGGCGTCCGGATATGGAATCTGCTACACGTTCAACAGCAACTTCAACACCAACGATTCCAAGGCCGGGAAGAGAATCTCGAGTCTCACGGGAAGTGACTACGGTAAGAATCGAGTTCGCGTCTCGCCCTCGCTCGATGATGATGATGATGATGATGATGATGATGATGATGAGGGAACGAAGGATATTGCATGCCATATTTCATGATGAACGTTTGTCGTGAGTCAGATGGTGGGGAATGGCAGGGTTTTTCTTTTTTTATTTTCAGATCGAAACTGCCAGGAATTTTCTTTTCAATACGCGAGACTCGATTAATCCGAATGGAACGTTCTTCTTTGGTTCTAGATCTGCACGAATAGTCGATGATCTGAACAGGTAAATTCAAAAATTTTTCGGCTGAGGGTATCAGCTCTATATCTCCCATGATCTAATCAAAATCAATCAGCCATTGGCAACGGTTCACGCATATTCTGTTTGTTCTAATCTAAAACTCTGAATACAGCAAGTGTGACCTCGAATTAAGAAACTCGGCACAAAAAGAAAAGAACGGAAAAACATATATATTGCATTACGTTACAAATTATATCTGAGAGTCTGACAGCTTCAGCGAGATATCATGTCGAATATCGGAAATAAAAACAGCTTCACGTTTTAGCTCATCCTTGCAGAACGGCATTGCGCGGTTGCGCAAGGTTATTTAATTAGGTAATGTTATTTAATTAGGTAATGTTATTTAATTAGGTAATGTTATTTAATTAGGTAATGTTGTTTAATTAGGTAATGTTATTTAATTAGGTAATGTTATTTAATAAGGTTATTTAATCGGACCCCGACCGTCAAGATCCCGTCGTTGCCAATTTCCTAATCGTTCCCGTCGGCTTCGACCGAGTCGAAGAACAGATTCGCGAAAGGGCTTGGCAGTTGTGGCCGAGATGATTTATTTCTCCAAAGTGGGCCCGAAAGTTGTGGAGTGTGACCCTCGATCTCTCGGAAGTCGAAACGTGGATCAGGAGAGAACCACCCATATTTCCTGCCTAATCGCTGTCATCTAATAACGTCGAAGTCGACAATAGGAGAAAGAGAGTGCAGAAAATAATAGCTCCCCTCCCGGGCAATAAGGCCTGGCATTAGCGGATGGCGATCGGTCACCGAGGCGCTGGAGTTCCAGGGAAATTCTCATCGTAATCGATCACTTGCAGGTGCCGATGTAGGTACTTCTAACTCGCGCAGGAATAGGTTCATGCGAATGAAACTCTGTATGTCAGGGCTGTAAATTTCAAGTAAATCTCTCATATTTAGGGAGAATCTACTAGAAGACCAATGCTTTCAAAGTCGGTCCGACATCGTCATCATCGCTATAAAATCTCCCGAACGACGCAAATCTTCCAGGCCTGTCGCTGGAACTGTACCTGGACCAAGACGATTACATGTCGAACGTGGTATCCGAGAGTGCCGGGGTCCGCGTGGTCGTCCACGACAACGACCAACTCCCGATTCCGGACGAGCAGGGATTCTACTTGCGACCGAACACCCATACGACCATGGCTCTCACGAAGGTATGTCTTCCGTCTGACTCCGACATTGCGACATTGCAGTTTCTGATTGTGGGAACAGGTGAATATCACTCGGTTGCCGGAGCCGTACCAGTCCAGGTGCTTCTCCTCGTGGAAACAGACGTCTTTCGTGCCTCTTTATCGATTCGACGAGACGATCCCGATCGGATACAATGTTGTAGTGAGTCTGTAACTTTCTTTCCCATACCTTTCCTTCGTGCTAGATCGTTATCGTCCCCTAATGAAGATTTAGTTAATTTGTATACCTATGGCGAGGATAAACTGGGAGAGAAAGATTTAGGAGTTTCTATCGGCGATCACCTCAAGTCTTCCCCGCACGCGCAAGCGACGGTGGCCAAATGTAACGGGATTTTAGGATTCATTCGTCGCTCGGTTGCAAGTAGGAACTCGCGCGTTATTCTTCCGCTGTGCGGCGCTGATGCGACCCCGGTTGGAATGTTGCATCCAGTTTTGGAGGCTCACGAATGAGGGTGAATTGGCGCTCGAGGGGGTCCAGAGGAGGGCCACAAGAATGATCAGGGAGGTTAGGGGACTTTCATGCGAGAAGCTTTAAGACGATGATTAAAGGAATAGATCACGTCGAGCGTGGTAGGTTCTTCCAGTTCGATGGCAGCGAACGAACGAGAGGTAATCGACACGAGTTGCGTGAACCGCAAGTGCAGCTCAGGTCGAGACAGGCCTTCTTCCCTTCTAGAGCGGTGAACGCGTGGAATGCGTTAGATGACGAAGTAATTAGATGCTTTTTATGGGCAAGCAAGAAGGGAGACAATGTTGACGTGAGGGACAAGGCAGTAAACAACTAGGATATGCTATATAAAAAATCGCAAAAATGCAAAAAAAATTAGCTTTAAGAGGAGTAGGTCTACCCTAAAATTAAGGAACGCTCTTCCTCGACACATGGTATCCAAATGGGTGTTATTGTCTCTTGATACCACTAAACTACCTTCATATTCATACTTTTCCTTACATTTTTGCAGTCAAAAGTCTTCTGGCCAGTGAAAAAAAGTTGTGAAACATTGCAGAGATGTGCAAAGATATGGAGTGAAATCAGTGTTGGCCGCGTTACTTGTGAAAAGTAACTAGTTACAATTACAAGTATTTCATCCAAAAAGTAATTAGTTACCAGTAGAATTACTTCTCACCAAAAGTAACTAGTTATAAGTAGAAGTTACT
>CAJPEV010004241.1:0-23789 GCA_905338385.1 Darwinula stevensoni | reverse complement strand
ACGATTGCATAAACAGATCATCCTCTCATTCCTCACCAGGAGAATGACTCCCGAGGGTGAAAACGGCGGGATCCCACCTGTATGGCACGAGAGCGCTCACTCTTGGATCGGAATGACGACGTCGGGGGTGTCGGAACAATCCCTTTTTCTCTATCTCCGATTTCTCGAGTGGGCCTCAAGTTCCAGGCTTGCCTTTCCTGAGATTGCTGGGCGTACGAAGGCGATAACGTTACGCCGCCATTGCATCATCGCAGTCGACCTATTTCATACCCGGTGTGAGGCACGTAGTGAAACAAACTTTTGTTCGTTTGACGAAGTGAACGTCGAAAGGCAAACATAAGCTAGAGAAGACGAAGGGCGACCACTTCGTGCACGGTAAAAGTGTTGGCCGGTCTTGGCAGGGCATGCTTCGGTATTTGGGGTATCTCCTCCTTCACTTCGTCGATGTCCACTGCAAGCCTGCTTGAAACTCTATGAATCGCTGCATTTTGCTGACTTTTTTCTCAATCGCTTATTTCTGCCATTAGCCTAAACTGAAGCATTGGACTTTTTTCGATTGCAGCACGCATGCCTACACTATTCCTATGGGCGCGCCTTCTCCAGTAATTTCTTAGCTCAGTGGCTCTCCCTTAGCCATAGTCACAGGTACACGTAGCGTGCCATGAGGCCATTAACGTTCGAAAACGTGCGCGGCGGGTTGCGATGTGGGTTGCGTGAGGCCGCGGATAAAAGCCCACATACCACATCGTCCTACGAGGCGACGATTAAAGTTACGGCCTTCATATTTTGTAGTGCATATGCAAATATTGATCTTCAGTGATTCATCTTCTCTGGCTACAGAGAAGATCCAGGCGTGGCTCAATTTTCGAAGCGAACACACGGAGGTCATTTCCAATACTAAGACGGGCTCGGGAAGGTTTCATGAAATCGAGACTATCCACATCGTACGACTGGAAAAGACATTAATGGATACAAGCGATACGATATCTCACAGGTTCCACACGTCTCTTCGACATCAGAGGTTGACTGAAAAGGTTTTTGGATGGTGATTGGCATCAGCCGGAGATTAAATCTCTATTCCGAGAAAGGAGCTTTCAATGAAAACAAGGGGAAAATCCATGGCAAAAGGACATAATTATCTTCTTGCCCTAATTAGGTGATAAGCCTAAGAAAGGGTCCACGGCACCCCTATCAGTCTCTCGCGGCACCCATGGGTGCCGCGGCACACAGTTTGAGAACCGTTGGATTAGAATGAATATGATAGACTAAAATAAAATAGAATAGAATTTGTTTGTGTCTTGTGCTTGAATTCTCGGATTTGGATTTGTTTTTTAATGTATATTCTTTGGGGTTTCTTTTTCTGTTTCTGTAACGAAAATTTTTCCAAAAGTTTGCAAAATATTCGACTACTTCTCAATATAGTGGCAATTGTATTCTTCCTCCACAGTATCTTATTGGGAGTCATTAATACCGTTCGATGGCCGGAGAAAAGGTAACAGCTGAAGATATCATCGAAGCCTTGGAGAAAGCCATCAAAGTGATCGATGAACTACTGGACACTTTTGAAGATTTAATGGAAGAGATGAAAAGTTACGAGCTGAAGAAAAATGTTGCTAATACAGCCGGCACAACAATCGTGCTGGTTGGAATTGGAATCAGCGTTGGTATGAAGGTTTCCACCGAAGGTCCTTCATTGCTCTGGACTGCGGCATCGATTGGGACCATATTTGCTGGAACGGCAACAAATGTTATTACTTACTTTGTGGATCGGGATGAAACCAAAGAATTTCTAAGGAGAATCAACAATCATCTGGAAGTCTTCAACAAAGAAATGAAACACCTGCAGAAATTGATGGAAGAATTGAGTACTGAAGTAGAGTCACTGATGAAAAAGCACAACATCGATGCCAATGTCGCCTTGTACGTGACATTGGGCACCCGCCCAGATATTGGCCCAGGACTTGCCAATGCGACATTATGGATGGGCGGTTCGCAAATTCTTTCCAAAAGTTTGCAAGCTATTATATTATTCAGCACGATAGTGAAACTTTTGGCCAAGCATCTTGGATTCACTTCCGTCAAGGCCGGAAAATCCCTAAGCAAAGCAGGAGCCTCTATGGGCAAGACTGGGGCATCTGCGGGGAAAATAGGCGCATCCGACGGCAAACAACTGGTAATAGGAGCTGCAGTTTTCGTATCATTTGTTGAGGTTGCGTCGCTCATTAAAGAAAGGACTAGTAAACATCCGTCCCTGGAACAAGCCGAAAGTGTGACTCGCGAGTTGAAAGAGAAGAAAAACAATCTCGAGGCTTTCGTCGAGGAATTCAGACAGGTCACGAAGTGGAACTTGACAGCCCATCTATTAGAAACTCTGAAAGAGCAACTGGATTTCGAATTCGGCGGGGGATACGAAACAAAGAAAGATGGCAATGGTCAAGTCTACCTTCAGCCTTTGTCTTTCGAGCGCTACGTCGATCAAATTGGCAACGGGAGCAAGGGCGGATTTTTCGAGCTGCGATTCTTGGCCAATATGACGGACAGGACCATTGAGATCATCGACCAGACGGAGGACCAGCGGATCACGTCCCTATACGGAAGGGTCGTCGTACATCCTAGGGGTGGGCCATCGACTCACCCCATCAGACTTGTCTTTACGAGTTCGAATGGATTAAACCATTACAGTTTGATGAACGCAGACGCTTCCATCACGGACGTGTGCAATGGGTCGGATCGACGCAATCGGTGTCTGTACGACGCGGTGGCCCGCGCTACAGGCCGCACCACGGATCAGTTAATCGAGTCGTTCAAAAAATATTTGCTTAACATCAAATCAGCGCGACAAATGCACGAATGGGACATGCCTGAGATTTTTCCCGAGTTGCGAGGAGGCGCGCGCCAGTCGAGAAATCCGATACATCAGATTAGAGTTCAGCGATCACGACGTCAGGACGAGAGAGAATACGGCGAGTTTAATGGGGAGACGGTGACTGCGGAGGTTCGAATTGAGAACCTGGGACAAGGCAGCGCGCCCAGCACAGAGGTACAAAACTACATCAAAGGGATTGGGCAAGGCGACGACCAAGTGGGGCATCTCATCGCAAGTATGCTGGGAGGATCAGGAACGGATTCCAACAACTTCGTCCCAATGAGTCGACAGCTGTATAACGGCGAGTTCAAAAGTCATGAATTCCACATTCGCAGCGAGCTCTTGGAGAATCAGGACTGGGTTGCTCGAATTCAGATTCACCTTCTTCACAACCCAGGCGACAGGAGACCATGCAGGATTACGTATATTGTCGATTTTTTTAATGGCGACAAATTGCAGTGGACACTCCGTGGAAATTTCAACAATACATAGAATGGAAGCATTTACTGGTCTGCAGTCAACAAAAAGAGATACGACTCCGTTTGGCAAACGACTCCGATTCCGGCAATAGTCTTCTGCAATCCATGTAGTGTGCCTCTAACTGTTTACCACTGTTGCTCTCCTCGCATGTGTTCCTCATCATCCGAGTGCAGCACAGTAGCATGAACATTTCCTTCTACTGTTTAACCTTTGATTCTGCTAATTTTTTGCCTCACGTTATCTTTTTTGGGAAGCGACACCACGACGACATCATTCCATCAAGTGTAAAAACCTTTCATGGATAAAGCTAGTTAGTTATATCCACGAAAGGTGAAGATCAAAACCAGGGAGAAAGCAAATCCGCCTCATAATATATTACAAATGATTTTTTGTGGTATTCAGCTAGTGGTTTCCATAGTTTTGCAAAATATATTTTCTTTTTCAAAATTAAAACAAAAACAAAAATAAAATTCTTCATCTGTTTCGGAAATTAAGGAAAGGGTGCATCCCCAGCTGAAGTTCTGATCGTAGGCCATAGCTTTGCTCGCAGGACCTTCGAACAGATGAACAAGCGTAGGGAGGCATGTGCCGCCTTGACCCATGAGGCAATTTTTCGTTTTTATATGGGGGGAGCCACATTGTCGCAAATTTTGGATAAGGCTTCTGAAGCCCTTTACTTTCGTCGAGCAGTACTGTTCATCATAGTCCATGGGGGCGAGAATGAGATCGACAAAGATGACCCTGGTTCTCCTCCCGTGGAACATGAACCGGTGTTTGAGACGATTGCTTCAACCATTAATCATTCTGTTAACTTGCTTGGCGGAGGGCTGCAAGGTAATTTTCATTGATCCACCCCACCGTTCCCCTTGGACAGTGAGTAATGGTACTCATGGGGAGGGACTGTCGATGTATCTGGAGCGTATGTCAAGATTAACATCCATTTTCCACTCTGACAGTGGTTACGGGATATTGCTCTAAAGCCAAAAGAGGAACAGAGAACTTAGTAGCCTTAATAGCTTTAGTCCAGATGGGGTGCACCTAAGTGACTTTGCCACCCACCGTTACTGTCTTTATTTTATCACAACATTAGGCGTTTCGTCACAACAGTAAGTTTCTATCTTCCTTCAGGGGACTAAGCCTGATTAAAAGTCACTCAACTGCATAATTTTTTTTTCTCTTCTCAATGGCTTTTTTCTGTGATTCTCCAAATTGTTTGGATGGTCATTTCTAAAAAAATGTCAATCCTACATTAATCCTGTTTATGTTGTTGAAAAGTTGTTAAAATTTGAGAACGAGGGGGGTGATGTGAGGTGGTCACTCTCTTCTACTTGTGCATGGTTTTTATGTTTTGCGTTATTAGTTTTGTGTGATTTTGTGTTTCGTGTTAATTGTGTTAGCCCTTGGGGTAGTGACCTCTGTGCAGAATAGCCATTGTTCTCAATACCTCAGTGGGCCTGGATATCTTGGCCAAAATGACAGCCACTTTTACATGTGTTTCCCGCCGGTGATTTGTCCTTGTGTCCTGATCGGGTTCGCAACACTGTCGGGGTAGTTCAGGACAAGGCGAAGACGCTGAATACGACATTCGAGGCCATTTCTTTCCAGCACGTGCCTCGCCTCGCAGTGTGTCTCTGATTTGTATTTTGTGTGTAGCTCTGTTCAGGGCATTGCTAAAGGTCCCAGTTGGTTATGTTTCTCTTAGTCCTAGAATGAACGCATCGGTGAGCCTAATTGGATTTTTATGTATATGTATCTATGGCTAAGGATGTAATGAGGGAACATCCCACGTACATCTACACCTTTTGATGTGGAACTTGTTCACTTTTCTGATTCTGGTGCACCAGCTTGCATCTCACCCGCTTGTATGTTCCCAACTTGGATTTGACTGGCTTGCTTCACTGATCTGTTGAAAGCTGCGTTGCTTAATCATATTATACATGTGTGATTGTGCATGAGAATCCTCTCGTCTTTGTTTTCCACACCGCTTGTCACGTGGCACAATACCCCTTAGCCCACCATCTTGGCCTCCCTTCACCATTGAAAGTCCATGCGACATCTTCTTTTAAAGAGAAAGCTCAAAACTAAAGGAGAGTACCACCACTTTCCTTTAACGCACTCCATTATTTCATTCTTTAAAATCTCTCTTATTATTGTGGATATCTTACATGCCTTAAGAAGATAATTATTGGTATCTTGTGTATCAATTAAAAAAGTCTTTCTACATATATATATTCCTAGAGATTTATTTTCTTTCAGCCCTCACAAAAATGTACCATAGGTTAACCTATAGATTAACGTAGGTTAAACTTTAACAACATAGATTAACCTATGTTGACACCCTCATTAACATGCGTCGCCTTCATATGTTATCACAGGTTAACATATGTTAACCTCTGTTGACAGTTCCATTTTCACCTATGGTACACGTTTTTTGTAAGGGACGGAAGAGCACATTAAATAACTCCTTGGGGAACTACTTGTACGGAGTGAGCTGGATAGCCAACTTTCCCTTCAAAGTCCTAGTTGAGATAAACAATACAAACCATTCTCACAGCCAGACAAAAGCATAAACGGCATATCCGTTTCATCGAGCTAAAGGTTTTGCCACGTTCACTCTCATTGACATACCTGGATTTGGAGACACGTCTGGCATTATTGCGGACAAGGAAATCCTGCAAAAGGAATTCTTGAAGACGAAAGGACAACATGGAATGGACCATTTGGATGCTGTTGGATCCTTCAGCAGAGCTTCTGAAAATCGGTTAATGCCTACTAAAAGATACATTTTTCTTTACTCAATCCTGGCCATATTCGGAAAAGTTGCTTGCAAAAAAAAAGTCTAGCTTATACTGACATTTGCTGACTCCGCAGCCCCATCCGCTTTGAAAGCCACAAAAGAGGCAAAATTACCTTATTCATCGACAAATAAGGTCAATAATTCTGCTTTTTATCGCGAGAAACATGAATGCAAACGTCTTACAAGTTGAGGTGATGACGGGTGCGCTTCGTGGTGGTGTTAATTTGCTGCGAAGAGTTTCAATCGGCACGTCATCGACGTCACATACGCTTCCATCTTTGTTGACGTAAACTCCCCAAGGTGCTTGCCATCGGTATGACCCTAAATAAGTCTCAGGGAGAGACATTCGAAGTCGGACTACGACTCCCTTGTAGCTAGAATGGCACCATGGCCAGTGATGTGGTATATGAAAAAATCCTTCTTCGTCAAATTCATTCTTTGGGGATTTTATTATGAAATAAACGTCCTTTGCATTCCCATGTGTGTCGCGTTCCTTAGTCTTTCTTGCTTCAAAACAATATCCTTTAACTTGACCCATGTCGAAGTATTTTTTGGCAATTTTTGCGGATACATGCAAGGAATCCACGCTGTGCCCCAGTATCTCTTTGATGTATGCAGAAAGTGTCATACATCAGGAATGATAGGGACCCATGGGCTCGCCTATGACCTGAAAAGCCATAGCGTTATGGGCTTCGCGCCATGGCTAACGTGCAAGGCCTACAAGGCTTTGCCTCTCTGGGCTAGAGGCTAAGCCATAGAACGCTATGGCTTCTGACATTGTTACTTCCTGTATATGTTCCATCATGGACTCAAATTTGGCAGGGGGTATCTGGCTAAGACTGTTCTTAGTTGGTCCAAGTATTGGTCCATGGCCAGATTGTACTTTAAATTAAAGTACTTGATCCTGGCGGGGAAATTCTGTCAGTGAATTTGCCCTCCCATTTCATAAAATTAATTTTGAAACTGTTCCAATCCAAGCATTGGATGTGAAAATTTCTTCTTTTCCAAAGTATTAAAAAATCATGAAATGTCCTATTCTACCAACACTTCTCTAATATTCAGAATCCAGACATCCTCTCCAGCGAAAGTCCTTTGCATGCGAGAGATGATTAACTTTGACCTCTCGTCTCACGAAGTAACTTCTGAAATGGAACCGTCATCCCACCATCTTGCAAGCCAGAGTCTCTGGAGACTCCTTGGACTGGATTACCTCTTAAGACGGATTTGTTTAGGAATTCCAGTATCTTCTGCTCTGGCTTATGTGGAGAAAGATGGATTAAATTGTCGAAGGAATTGGTGACTAATTTCAGTGTAATCAGGAATTGACCCGATACAGCGACCACTATGGCGCCATCTAGCGTCGGTTATGCGAACCTTTGCTTTGAGCCCTTGTCAGATGGATACCATTGATATGTTTCAGGATAATATCCTAAACGTTCGTTGGGAATGTCCTTCAAATGCAGCATGTTTTATGATCAAAAGGCAACAAAAAGGTGCTCATTCTGGAACATTATGTCCAAAGACATCTTTGAAAACACGTTGAACGCCCTCGAAACCGGCACTAATTGGCCAACGGCACATGTACTGTATCAAGCCTGCACGTCTCATTTGACCCGTGATATTCCTCCGGACCCGATCATGCGAATGGAGCGAAGGAGGCGAATGCGAATGGAGGCGAAGGAAATCACCCCAATCACAGACACCTAAAATCATTGCATTCCCGGCAGCAGGAAGGAGGCACTGCAGTGAGCGATGCCAACGTTCCCGTGCGATTAGAAGGGCAACTCTCGTCGCCTCGGTCTCCGAGANAGTCTTCATGTTAAGCTGTGTCGATCAAAGGGCGATACTAACTGAAGAAGTGTCACGTTTTCACTGATCGATTGCAAGTTCTCCATATGAATGCATTCTTAACACGTTGGCGACAATGCGTCCTGATGCCAGGATGCAGATTTTTTTTCAGTGAATACCCTCTGGAACTGTTGAGAACGTTTCAGAAGATTATGATTTCGTAATTACTGATAAAAATTCCAAAAAATTCAACATTGTAAAAAAACTCGGCAAAAAAATGTTTTCTGGGACCATGCGTCCTGATGGCAGGACGCATTTTTTTACAAAAAAAAATGCGCGTGGTCCCACGCGGCGGACAAGCAAAAATAGGCTGGTCGTCAACGTGCTAAAGTATTTTTTCTGCATGTATTTTTTTTCCGTTTGGTTCGGCGTGGCGGTTCGCTCCATCGCTTTCTTGCAATAGTTTTCCGTTTGCCTTTCATGTCCTGGTTCGATTTATTTGAGTTCTCATGATTGATCGAGTTAAAATGATCGCGAAAGTTCTTCGTTTCATATGTCGCGCAAACGGGACGCTCATACCAACTAAATGGTGGCGATTTTTGCTAGGTGAGGTTGCTGAGTTGCGAGGTTGCGAGTCGCTGCAGAGAAAAAAAAACCGATCGGTGCTGGCGCGGAAACAACGTTTGCCTCTGCAGTTGCGGTGCGAAGTGCCCAAGTCGAAATGCGAATGCTGAGCCCAGGAATAGGAGAGCCGTGGAGCCTTCTGAGCAACTCGAAGCAAAGAATGCAGGGCATTAGGCTCATGAGTATTTTCATGCATACAATCACACTACATGAGTAACTGCAAGAATATTTGAATAAGTAATTACGTGGTAACATATTAATATCAATTTCTGCTTATTTTTTTTTACTCCGCAAGATCCCTGTATTTGGATATGTTTGACGGAATATCCTCTAAATGAAGTATGAGCTTCCGTTTCTTATCGCCCATACTCATGCACTCATTCTTATAATCGACTTCGTTCTATTAAATACCATTTCCTTATGAGGGGGGGAATGGAATCCAGGGCCTCCAGGTTGCCGGTGGACTGAACCACCGAACCCAGGATATTTGGTCGGACCTCTCCATGCCATCCCTAACATGATAACGGGAGAGAGAGAGGGATTCTACGTACACCCGCTTTCTCCTATTCGGGGTCCGATACTGACTTTTCGTTAGGGACGTGTAAGAAGTCCCCGCGTATCACACTTGGCCTCAAGTTCCAGGCTCGCCTTTCCTGAGATTGCTGGGCGTACGAAGGTGATAACGTTACGCCGCCCTTGCATCGCTGTATTTGTATTTGCTTGACGGAAGAGTCCTCCAAATGAAGTATGAGTTTCCGTTTCTTATCTTCCATACTCATACAATGAATCTCATCATCTACTTCGTTCTATTAAATACCATTTCCTTCCAACAACAGTTAAATTCACCGAGATGGAAGCATAACCTTTAACAGAGAACGTTTATCATTGGACTAAAAGTAGTTCTTTTCCGTATTTCACATACCATTTCGGTGTGGTCGGGAAAAGAAGGGCCTTTTCAGAGTTCCTCGGAGCGTCTCGACTTGTTCCGAGAAGGAAATTTATTTAGAAAGCATGACATACATGCTGGCCGCCATAATGTTACTTTATGGATGTCCAGATGAGATATCTCCAAATTCCACCAAATCGATCGGCAACTGCAAACTATTGTTTCAATTCCGGCTCATCCCATGAATTCAGTACAATAATGTCTACTACATTAAAAAGAAAAGATTCAGAGAAGGATACTCAGGCCGAATAATTAATTACCCAAGTAGCATGTTTATGTTAATTTTACGTAAAATGAATGTAAATTTTTTGTCCATTTTATATCTATTTTACGCAAACCATCATCAAGATAATGTCAATGTTTGCAGAAATGTCACCACTGGAATACAAACGGTGATACAAACTTTACGTATATTTTGCGTAAAATGGCGTACATGCTGAATGTAAATCAGCATGTTTACATTCATTTTACGTAAAATTGATGCTAATTTCCCCCTAATTTTCATGCATATTTAACGAGCTAATTCCTACTTTTGAAGGGAATTGATACACTGTATTTCTCCCATTCTTTTCCATACTTTCCCACTCCCTTCCCTTTTCAAGGGTTTCTCGGACGAGTACACAAGTACTCATCCTCACCAGCACTCAAGAGTACGAAGATGACTCACTAGTTCCTCCTCCCGTACCAAGGACCTCGGGAGGAGGAGGTTTAGAGTAGTCCTCTTCCATTATGGATAGAGAAGGTATCTGCGGATCGTGCCGGTCCGCAGTCCGCTCATGCCTCTACGCTTCAGAACTCGGGGCATCTGGGTACGTCCTTTTCCTAAGTGGCTTTACTGCCTCTGCTGACGATTCCGGTTGAAGCTCTCATGACGGAGGTTCCCTGATGACGCAACGCATCCCTTATTATTGATCCAAAGCGTGGCAGATTGGAATTCGAAAGGCATCGCTAGAATCTTCTGAGACTGAACTCACTTAAAATTCCTGTATAGAGGAATTGGGGGCCTCTGGGAATGGGAAGGATCTCCTCTTCTTCATCTGATAGACACGAGCTACTAATTCGTACATTGAGACTCAATTGAATATCATAGAACCGAACCTGTTGAAATTTGGCATAAATTCCGGGATTTGCGGAAGGAAAGGGGGGGGGGTATGACGGTACGCACTCAATATTATTGATATGACTGTTGAAAATTCCAGTTGCGTTTCATTTGAATGCATTGGGACATAGGTCACTTAACCTGAAATACGAAAATGTGAAAGTTTCACGGGTGCCAGCTAGTATGATTGATTAAGGTTCCAATACCAACGTTTCTTATATATTCTTATACACTATCATCAATATAATATCGTGCTTCTTCAAAGATATTAAAGCAATTATTAGTCAAAACAGCTTTCTCTAAGTTTGTATAGCCTATTCCATTATTTTTACTTGATCTGACAATTCGAGCACTTGCGAAAACAATGTTATATTTTCATTTTCGTTTCCATACGGTAGGAAACACCGCTTAAATGAAGCAAAATAAAGCGTCTACTTCTTACTTGAAACATTTCTTTCTTAATGGACTCGCTCCACAGCCGGGGCATCTCCGTCCCATTTGAACCCTCATGACATGGGAAGGGGGGGGGGGGGCGGTACTGCCGAAGACCTTCACTTCGTATACATCACATTCTCGAAGCACTTGGCTTTCTATTTTAGACTCCGTTATCTCTCCTACCCCATGACTCAGTGAACAGGTGGAGAAGTGACTCATACCGTGGTAGAGGATTCTTATGTTCTGTGTTTTCTGCCTTCACAGGTGTGAAAATAGGTACTTTAGGCTTCCAAGGCAAAGTAAACAGAATGTCGATACTTAGTAAACTAGAGACACCTTCACAACACGTAGTTCTAACGCTGCAGTCTTGATCATAAGTTACCGTTCGAGAAGGTTAGAAATCACTTATCAAATATAAGCTATGCGTATGTTGCTATGTTGTTATTTGAAATCCAATTTTCAATGGCCTTTCCCTTCTTCAACCTCAACCCAACCTCAACCTCAAACACTTCCACCTTCTCCCTTTCTTTACGGAACTTACTGAAGTTAGCCTATGCCGGCGGACTATCTTCAGGTTAGGCCTAGGCCAATTTTTTTGGTTCAAAAGAGACTTAATCCATGACCTAGGCCAATTAGGCTTATTGGGATTGATCCTTGGTCTTCGAGACACCTCGTCGAGGTCGTGGAACTTTAGGCCAATTGCAGGCTATTCAGTCTCTCATGGCCCATTTAATTTTCAGGAGCGATTTCGTGTCGAGAGAGGGAGAAGCATGACAGTTTCTTTTCCTGTTGATTCTCTCCGAGAGGAATACGAGACGGCTGAATTTTGTAGCCAGAAGGGATCGAAGAAATGTAACGGGTGCTACAGCTCCCGTTGTTTTTTTTGTCTCTAATTTTTCATCTGGCTAGAGTGAGACGATTTTTCGGTGGCACGGTTCATCCTAGAAATAGA
Source organism: Darwinula stevensoni (assembly GCA_905338385.1). NCBI lineage: Eukaryota > Metazoa > Arthropoda > Ostracoda > Podocopida > Darwinulidae > Darwinula > Darwinula stevensoni. Next base: position 11,802 of record CAJPEV010004241.1, on the reverse strand, counting down.
ACTACGGTCTAAGTTAAACATTTGCATATCCTAGACAGATAGAGGAAGTAATGAACACTTCTGCTTTTATCAGAATGCTTTGCCATTTGCAAACTGTTTTGTTCAACTGTGCACAGGAGGATCGCTGAAACTTTCTTTCTTCAACCCCTTCCGCAGCAAAATTCAACCTCCTTGTATTCCTCTCGGAGAGTAGAAACACAAAGGAAATTTGGCTTACTTTTTCCTCTCGCGACACATAACCACTCCATCATATTTGAAGCTCTACCTCCTGAGGTTGTGGAGATTTGGAACGTAGATTTTGGGCGATGTCAATTTCGTTCCATGATCTTTTATTTCTCCCCCCTTGGGTAGACACTCCTGGGAAGTTTTTGGAGGAAAGTGACCAACCCTCCGAAAGATATTGACTTTTAGGAGACAGTGTCCTTTTTGTTGATTTCAGTGTACCATTTTGTCATAAAAAATGAAATTAGATGCTGCTATGCACTTATTATTCAATGTGCATTTATTATTTAGTATAATGCCACATTCGTTTCAGGGAATGCCTTCCATCATTTACTTTCCGAAGGTTATTCTGATCTCTTCATTGAAAAATTTGTTTGCAAAAGATTCGAACCCAGTAACTGTACGATGAAGCAGTTTCCTTATACTGAGCTTATGAGCCATTTTGTTTTAGTCCTAATGTAATAATATGGACCATGCTTGTGCCAGGGTATATCTTAGTATATTAAAGGAATACACAAATAATTTATTTAATAGACCTCTTAAATGATTTTATCTTTTAAAAATAAATTTGAATTTGAGTACGGTACACATCCAAAGAAATCGAGCTTTAAATGTAGAGGTCTGAAGAAGACCACATATACTATATGATTCCATAAATCGAGGCCCAGTGGGTATGATTGAGTGTTGACACACGCAGCATGTTATTTAATAACTAATTTCTTTTATAATAAGACTATGCCATTGAATTTTATTGGAGATGCTTTTTCAATTTGCAAAGTAACATTACTTTTAAAGAGACACTGCAACCTGTCATTTTAGTATGAAAATCGTTTTTTTATTATCCTCAATTAGCAAGATAAAATTAATTTGCTGGGAAATTAAATTGTACCATGAATATGGGTGGCACCCGTGGCACCCAGTCTTAGTGGCACTTATCGTGATTACATAATTTAAATTAGCTAAAGTATAATTGCAGTAAATAAAACTGCATGTAAAGGCTATTTTTGCTTCTGCTTTAGTTCAGCAAGATAATATGTTTTGAAGGTCTCTAAGTGAAAATGTTGGGTGGCCCATTTAAGTACACACCGTTTTGTTTGACTATAGCTCGCGTTCATTTGTGCCAATTTCAGTAATAATAATTTTAAATACAAACTAATTTGACGTAGGAATTTTACTAGATCCATTTTTATGAAGGACACCCTCTAGGTTTTTTTTCGATTTTCAGCTGTTACTGTAACTCGAAACTTTTGCATATGAGCGCTGATTTTTCATTTAATTCTGATGCGTAGTTCTTGATGAATTCGACTTTTATTGTGATTCGGTCGAGATCCGCCTTTTCCTATTATCATTATCAAATGGCACTATTCCTTAATGGAAAATTGAATTGAGGAAATTGCGGACAGAAAACGGCTATTACCACGTAACACAAATTTGGACATATTTGGACAAATATCTGCAACCAATGTTTTAAAAAAGGAAGAACCATTGTAGATTGGAAAAACAGCACGATTAAAGTCCTCTACAAGGGAAAGGAGACATAAACCAACCAAGCAAACTACTGAGGAGTTCCATTGCTGCCCTGCCCCTTCAAAATGCCAAATCCAAAATAAAAACGGCACCTATGACATGCACAAATGCACGGCATGGGAGCTACAAAATAAAATCGAATTTCTGAAAAACTTCGTTTCATAGATGAAAAATCAGAGCGCGTATGCAAAAGTTTGAAGTTATAGTAGAAATTACATTTCTCAAAAATCTAGGGGTAGAACTCAATGAAAAGGGGTGAAATTAAACTCTAAGGTCAGCACTACTTTGTGTTGAAATATTATTGAAATTTGTACAAATTTACGTAAGCTACAGCCAAACAAAATTATATACACTTAAATGGGCCACCCTGTCGTCCATTGGGAGTTTCATTGCCCCTTCTATTTCCTTTCGGTCTTCTGGTGCCTGAGGTTCACTCGCGCTTACGCCTCCGAGTAGATTCTCAAAACAAGCATCACACTACTTGTCACTGACTCTAAAATTACTATGCAAAGCATACCCTTTCAAATTTTATATGACTCAATGAATCTTGTTTAAGGGCCAAAATAGTATTATATTGGGCATACTCCTTTCATATTTTTAACTTTTCTAGAACGTGGTTAGAGTCAGCATCAATTAATCACTCAAGATTGTCTATACGTATACGAGGGCTTGCTCCAAGCACGCGGTATCGCTTTCATATAAGGGGCGTCTCCCGTGCTGTTATCCCTGGAGAGAAACCTTCAGGCTACGCAATCGCAGATCTCCAAAGCTAAATAGGAGCATTTCCCGCAGGTTAAAATTCTTATTTCTGAAGCAGCAGAGACCTCCTACAGCTACGAAGCTCCCTGGGCGGTTTCAGGGGTTTTACTAAAAAGACCTTCATACGAATAGGCCAAATCTAGACCCAAGGAAGAATGGAACAAAAAAACCCCATGAAATTCGGTCCAAAAATAAACAATGTGGGCGTAGTACACACACCCTCTCCCCACCAAACACACGCACATAACTACCGGAAATTTTCCCTCTCAGTGACCCTCCTCCCATAATTTCTTTAGTATCCAAGTGAATTCCAAAATCCATTTTACGCCACACGTCGGCATTGTATAGGGAACTAGAAAAATTCAAATGAGAGCGATCCTAGGGGAATCTAGATTCTAGTCCACTTCCTTTGAGTTTGACATAACACAAAACTTTTTTTGAAGACATTAGTGGAAAATGTTGATGTCGTCGTCATGGATACTCATGAATGTTCATTTGATGCACCCAAATATATTTTACACAGTGATATTTCAGCGAAAAATACCAGTCAAGCCCAAGGTTTCGTGAAATCGAGACTGTCCACATCGTACGACTGGAAAAAACACCACTGGATACAAGCGATACAATATCTCACAGGTTCCACACGTCTCTTGAACATCAGAGGTTGACTGAAAAGGATTTGGGATAATGATTGGCAGCAGCAGGAGATTAAATCCCTATACCGAGAAAGGAGCTTTCAATGAAAACAAAGAGAAAATCCATGGCTAATGGACATAGTTGTCTTCTTGCCCTAATTAGGTGATAAGCCTAAGAAAGGGTCCACGGCACCCCTACCAGTCTCTCGCGGCACCCATGGGTCCCGCTGCACACAGTTTGAGAACCGTTGGATTAGAATGAATATAATAGACTAAAATAGGATTAAATAGAATAGAATATGTATGTGTCTTGTGCTTCAATTCTCGGATTCGGTTTTCCCTTGTTACTGTATTGTTTAGGGTTTTGTTTCTGTGTTACTGTAATGAAGATCGCTCCAAAACTGTTTACAAACTATTAGACTACTTCTCAATATAATGGTGATTGTTTTCTGCCTGCATAGTATCATATTGGGAGTCATTAATACCGCACGATGGCCGAAAAAAAGGTAACAGCTGAAGATATCATCGAAGCCTTGGAGAAAGCCATCAAAGTGATCGATGAACTATTGCGTACTTTTGAAGATTTAATGGAAGAGATGAAAAGTTACGAGCTGAAGAAAAATATTGCAAAAACAGCTGGCACAACAGTCGGGGTGATTGGAGCTGGAATCGGAGTCGGTATCGGAGTCGGTATGGCGGTTGTCACTGGAGGTCTTTCATTGCTCTGGACTGCGGCATCGATTGGTACCACACTTGCTGGAACTGCAACCAATGTAATTACTGATTTTGTGGATCGAGATGAAACCAAAGAATTTCTAAGGAGAATCAACAATCATCTGGAAGTCTTCAACAAAGAAATGAAACACCTGCAGAAATTGATGGAAGAATTGAGTACTGAAGTAGAGTCACTGATGAAAAAGCACAACATCGATGCCAATACCGCCTTGTACGTGGCATTGGGCACCCGCCTAGATATTCGCCTAGGACTTGCCAATGCGGCATTATTGATGGGCGGTTCGCAAATTCTTTCCAAAAGTTTACAAACTATTAGATTAACCAGCACGGAAGTGAAACTTTTGGCCAAGCTTCTTGGATTCACTTCCGTCGAGGCCGGAGTATCCCTAGGCAAAGCAGGAGCCTCTATGGGCAAGGCTGGGGCATCTGTGGGCAAAATAGGCGCATCTGTGGGCAAGACTGGGGCATCTGGGGGCAAAATAGGCGCATCTGTGGGCAAGACTGGGGCATCTGTGGGCAAAATAGGCGCATCTGTGGGCAAGACTGGGGCATCTGCGGGCAAAATAGGCGCATCTGTGGGCAAGACTGGGGCATCTGCGGGCAAAATAGGCGCATCTGTGGGCAAACAACTGGTAAGAGGAGCTGCCGTCGTCGCAGTTTTCGTATCAGTTGTTGAGGTTGCGTCGCTCATTAAAGAGTGGAGTAGTAAACATCCGTCCATCGAACAAGCCGAACGTGTGACTCGCGAATTGAAGGAGACGAAAAACAATCTCAAGGCCTTTGTCGAGGATATCAAACAGGTCACGAAGTGGAACCTGGCAGCCCATGTAGTAGAAACTCTAAAAGAGCAACTGGATTTCGAATTCGGTGGCGGATACGAAACAACGCAAGATCGCAATGGTCAAATTGACCTTCAGCCTTTGTCTTTCGAGCGCTACGTCGATCAAATTGGCAACGGGAGCAAGGGGGGATTTTTCGAGCTGCGATTCTTGGCCAATATGACGGACAGGACCATCGAAATCATCGACCAGACGGAGGACCAGCGGATCACGTCCCTATACGGAAGGGTCGTCGTACATCCTAGGGGTGGACCATCGAATCATCCCATCAAACTTGTGTTCACAAGTTCGGACGGATTAAACCATTTCAGTTTGATGAACGAAGACGGTTCCATCACGGATGTCTGCGATGGTTCCGATGGTCGCAACCGGTGTCTGTACGACGCCGTTGCCCGCGCGACAGGGCGCGTCACGGATGAGCTAATCGAGTTGTTTCAAAACTACTTGCTTGACAGCAAATTTGCGCGAAAAATGTACGAATGGGAGATGTCTGAGATTTTTCCTGAGTTGCGAGGAGGTGCGAGAAGAGCGGAGAAAAGAAGTGAGAGAGAGAAAAGAGAGAGGGAGAGAAAAGAGAACGATGCGGCGAGAAATCAGGTGGCAGTTCAGCGCTCACAGAGAGTGACAGAGGGGACAGACGACGGACGTGAGTTTGATAGGGAGACGGTGACTGCAGAAGTTCGATTTGAAAACCTGTGGGAAGGCGACCCCACCACACCAGGTGTACGAGACGACATTCAAAGAAACGGACAATTGGGCGACGAAGTGGGGCATCTAATCGCAAGGCTGCTGGGAGGACCAGGATCGCATCTCATAAACTTCGTCCCAATGAAACGAAAGCTGAATAGAGGAGCTTACAGATCACTTGAAATTCGAATTTGTAATATTATCTTCGATAACAAGGACTGGTGCGCTAAAATTGCTATTGACCTCATTTTCAAGCCAGGCAACAGTAGACCATACAGTATTATATACAAGGTCAAGTTTTTCAAAGGCAAGAAAGAGATGTCCCCATGGAAAGAGAAAGAATTTAAATTCGACAATGAATAGTTTATATTGCTCTGCATTCAACGGAAACAGAATTTGAGAAGCGCCTCAGCTTTCTGCAATAGCTTTCTACAATCCATTCACGGTGTCTCCTATTACGTCCCCTCTGTTGCCCTCCTCCCAAGTGATCCTCATCATCCAATTACCACGCAGCTTCATGAACATTTCCTTCATTCGTTTGTTACTTGGTTCGTTTAGATTTTTCGAGCTGAGCGGGTTTTTTTTATGATGAGGAAAAAAAGAGACGGACAGAAAAGTGAACGATGTGGCTCGAAATCAGGTAAAAGTTCAGGGATTACGACGTCCGGGATATATAGTCTACGGTGAATTTGTCGGGGAGACGGTGGTTGCGGTAGTTCGATTTGAAAACATTCCGAAACGGAGGGAAAGGAAATCCGATCCATGTGAACAGGTACGAAAGTACATTAAAGAGATTGGGCGAAGCGATGACCAAGCGGGCCATCGAATCGCAAGTATGCTGGGAGGATCAGATACGGATTGCAACAACTTCGTCCCAATGAGTCGACAGCTGAATAACGGAGACTTCAAAAGTTATGAATTCCACATTCGCAGGGAGCTCTTGGAGAATCCGAATCGGGTTGCTCGAATTAAAATTCACCTTCTTTACAAGCCTGGCAACAGAAGACCACACAGGATTATATATTATATACAATGTCGATTTTTTTCGAGGGCGAAGACTTGCAGTGGACACAACCCAAAATCTTGTGATTTTGGAGCCGGCAGAGAGAAACGTTAGTTTCATCGTTTTTAAGGAACCAGGGTTGGGAAAGATGAAAGTGATGCGGTGGAAACGCGCGGAATATGAAATTCCTGAAGTGGAGTGAGACAAGGATCCCAAAACATCCCTTTAGGGTCGACTGCTATCTTTCACCGAAATGATCGATGAGTGTATAAACTAGTGGCAGGCAAACCTGCTGCAAACCAGAAGAAGTGAAATTCCCTCTTGCTGTGGAAGGAATCACCATGATCTTTAGTGATTACCACCCGTTTCATTCAAGTTATTGCCATCGTTCCATTAACGTCATTAGGAACGTTCTATTGACAGCCTACCTGTAAATGTCCAAAATTCAAAGCGACGAGAAACAGTTCAAATTATGCGTTCCCTGAACTACATGAGTGTGATATTTCCTGGGAAAGGGATCAATAAAACTTTCTTTTTAGGATTCAACCGACATGAAATTAACGTTTCGGATGCGTTCTTTACATCTCATGAATTGCATTCAGTCTAAGTAGAGCCCTGCGCCTGTGGTTGCGGTTCGCAGCTATAATGTCGGCGATAAGTAGGATGGAAGGTACAATCTTACATTGTCTAGAATATACTGGTGGAGATGCGTGGGGCGATTTTGTCTTACAACATAAATTCTCATCCTATCACCAGCTACCTTTATTCGGAATCCAGACATCCCCTCCAACAAAAATCCTTTTCATGAGAGAGATGGTGAGCAGTGACATTGCTTCTCGTGAAGTCACCTTGGAAATTGAACCATCATCCAACTATCTTGCAAGCCAGAGTTCTCTGGAGACTGTTTGGACTGGGTTACCTCTTGAGATGGATTTTTTTTTCAAGAATTCGAGTATCTTCCGCTCTGGATTATGTGGAGAAATATCGGCTAAACTGTCTGTATTAGGGACTAATTTTAGTTGTATCAAGAATTGACTCGCTATAGCGACTACATTGGCGCCATCTAGCGTCGGTTGTGGGAACCTTTGCTCTAAGCCCTTGTCAGATGGATACCATTCATATGCTTCAGGAAAACAACTAAAACGTTTCAGGATTTCAGGAAAGTTAGTGATATCAAGAGGCGATTTCGCCCATTTCGATATCACGTGTCAAGGTCGAGCGTTCCTTAATTTTAGGGTAAGCCTAACCATCTTAAAGCTAAATATTTTTGTAATTTGTTTTTTGTTTTCTTTTTTTTTCATATTTGACTATCCTAGTTGCTTACTGTCTAGTACCTAACGTCAACATTGCCCCCCACCTTTTTGCCTGTTCATGAAAGCAAGTTTCGCGAATGTCCTTCAAATGCAGCATGTTTCATGATCAACAGGCACCTTAACTAAGCGGCAAAAGCTAGGCGCTCATTCTGGAACATTCGATATCCAAACACCTCTTTGAAAACTCGTTGAATGTCCTTGGAAGCGTTTATATGCTACTTGAGCAATGGCATATGTATGAAGCCTGCAGGTCTCATTTGACCCGTGATAATCCTCCGCACCCGATCATGTGAATGGAACGAAGGAGGCGAATGCGAATGTAGGCGAAGAAAGAAATCACCCCCATGACATCATAGACATTTAAAATCATTGGATTCCCGATTACAAGGGCAACTCTCGTCGCCTCATTCTCCGAGAGATATGGAGACGAGAGCGAATCCCCGATTTTCCGTGAGTTGCATCCCCTCCCATTCGTGTGACCAATTTTTTAAACTTCCTTTTGAAAAGGCACATCCTCGGATGATCTGGGAGAGTTCTGTCTAAACCCCGAATTCATATCTCTAAGCGTTGGGCCTGTAGAGCTGTCACACGCACAGAAACAAACACACAATTGCCGCTCGGCCTAGCTAGCGGTCCGGATCGCGCACGCTATATGTTTAGCCTCCGGACTTCGATTGTTTCCCAATCAAGGTCCTCCGGTTTGAATAACTAGGGGCAGCTAAACCCATATCATCATGAGATGAACCATATCATCATGAAAATATCATGAACCTTCCACGAATGTCCTTCAAATGCAGAAGGTTTCGTGAATAAAAAGCACCTTAACTGAGCGCCAAAAAGCCAGGTTAGAAGAGTAGAAAAGGTTGGGCTACATCCCTGCGGGGAGTGGGGAGAGAGAGCCAAGAGGCTCGAGAGGACCAGCGGATCACGTCCCTATTCGGAAGGGTCGTCGAACATCCTACGGGTGGACCATCGAATCACCCCATCAGACTTGTGTTCACGAGTTCGAATGGATTAAACCAATACAGCTTGATGAACCAAGACGGTTCCATCACGGATGTCTGCGACGGGTCTGATCGACGCAACCGGTGTCTGTACGAAGACGTGGCCCGCGCTACAGGGCGCGTCGCGGATGAGCTAATCGAGTCGTTTAAAAAATATTTGCTTGACAGCAAATTTGCGCGAAAAATGTACGAATGGGGCATGTCTGAGATATTTCCCGTGTTGGTAGGAGGTGCGAAAAGAGAGGATAAAACAAGTGAGAAAGAGAAAAGAGAGAGATGCGCCGAGAAATCAGGTGGCAGTTCAGCGTTCAGAGAGAGTGACAGTGGAAACAGAAGACGGACGCATGGTGGATCGGGAAACGGTGACTGCAGAAGTACGAATTGAAAACCTGTGGGAAGGCGGTGCGACGACACCAGAGGTACGAAACGACATTCAAAGGAACGGGCGAATTGGCGACGAAGCGGGCCATCTAATCGCAAGACTGCTAGGAGGACCAGGATCGTATCGCATAAACTTCGTCCCAATGATTCGACGGCAGAATAGAGGAGCTTACAAATCACTTGAATTTCGAATTTGCAATACGCTCTTCGATAATCAGGACTGGGTTGCTCGAATTGAAATTGACATTCTTTACGAACCAGGCGGCAGGAGACCATACAAATTTTATTTCAAGGTCAGGTTTTTTAAAGGCGAGAAAGAGATGTTCCCATGGAAAGACAAAGAATTTCCATTCGACAATGAATAATTTTATTGCTCTTCTTTCAATAGAAACAAAGTTTGGCCATCGCCTCAGCTTCCCCTGGTAGCTTTCGACAATCCATTCCCTGTCTCCTACTGTGTCCCCTCTGTTGCCCTCTTCCCAATTGTTCCTCATCATCCATTTACAGAGCAGCATCTTGAACTTTTGAACTGAAAATTTCGTTTGTTACTTGGTTTATTTAATTTTTTTAGCTGCGCGGTTTTTTTGAAAACGACAGCACAATCTCTAGCAGCATATAACATTGAATCAACATTGATTCAACATTGTCTCAACGTCCAGATGTTTCAACGTTATATGCTAATAGGCACGACATCATTCGATCACGTGTAAACACCTTTCGGTATTAGTATAATATACCTTCGCGTTTCTGCCTCCATCTCGAATCTCTATGACCTAGCAAGGCATATGGAGGTTGGATATGCCGTTGGCACTTTTGCCAAGCGAAGAGGACTCCTGTTGAATGCTGCCAAAACACAAGAACTAATAATTGACTTCCGAAAATCATTTCCCGAACAGGACAGCTTCACCCATTTTATGAAAATTGACGGGCAAGCAATCCAACGCAGTGCCAGTATCTCATGCCTCGGGATTCAGTTCCAGGAAAACTTGAAATGGGACCAACAAGTGCAAAATATTGTTTGTTCCTGAAGAAGAGTTTCCATTCCTTGAACTCCTGAAACGAGTAGGTGCATCAAAAACACATCTAGTCAGAGCGTACCATAGCTTCCTTCCCCCACGTGCCGCGGACTCTAGCTTGCCATGGGTACCAGGCCTCCCGAAATCTCTTACAGATCAACTGAAGAAGGTTCATCGCGTGGCTCAAGCCAATAGCCATTGATTCTAATGCGTGTGCAACGACGGAATCCTCATGTCAACGTCAATGTACCGAAGGAGTACCATGAAAGAAAAGATAAAGAAGAAAAAGAGACAAAGAGAAAAGAGAACGATGCGGCTTGAAATGAGGTGGCTGTTTAGCGCTCACGGAGAGTGAGAGTGAGGACAGAGGACGGACGTGTGTTTCAAAGGGAGACGGTGATTGCGATAGTTCGATTTGAAAACATTCCGCAAACGAGGGAAAAGATATCCAAGCCCAGTGAACAAGTACGAAAGTACATTGAAGAGATTGAGCGAAAGAAAGACCAAGCGGGGCATCTAATCGCAAGTTTGCTGGGAGGATCAGAAAAGGACTGCAATAACTTCGTCCCAATGAGTCGACAGCTGAATCACGGAGAGTTCAAAAGTCATTCGCAGCGAGATTTGGGAGAATCCGGACTGGGTTGTTCTAATTGAAATTCACCTTCTTTACAAGCCAGACAACAGCAGACCACACAGGATTATACACAATGTCGATTTTTTCGAAGGCGACAAATTGCAGTGGCCACTACGTGGGAATTTCCACAATATGTAGACTCGAAGAATCTATTGCTCTGCAGTCAACAGAAAGAGAATTTGACTAAACACCTTTCATGAGAGATGAAGTTCAAAAGGCAGGGAGAAAGCAAATTCACTTAATAATACAGTACAGGTATTGTTAAAGTTTTGTGGAATTCAATTTGTCATTTCCCGGGTTGGAAAAATATTTCTTTTTCATGGGACTAAGCACCAAGCAGTATAATTAAAATTCACTCAATGCAGCATGATTAAAACCCGCAGCATAATTTTTAAAAATAAAATTCAAATGGCCTTTTTTGTGGTTGACCAAATTTTTTCGGATGGTCATTTCTTGGAAATAAGAAGATCCTACATTAATCCTCTGTTTTTGCTGTTGAAAAGTTGTTACAATTTGAGGAAGAACATAAGGGGATGATGTATGCGGCCACTCTCTCCACTTTGAATATGGTTTTTCATGTTATGTGTTATTGTGTTAATGTAGCCCTTGGGGGAGTGACCTCTCTTGCAGACCAGCCATGGTTCATAATCCCCCAGTGGACCTGGATATCTTCAGCCTATTTCACGTGTGTTTGTCGCCGGTGATTTCTCCTTGCTTTTCTTGATCGGGTTGGCAAAACTGTCGGGATAGTTGACGGCAAGGCGAAAACGCTGAATTTGCCATTCGGGACCATTTCTTTCCGGCACGTGCCTCGCCTCACAGTGTGTCTCTGATTTGTATTTTGTGTGTAGCCCTGTTCAGGGCAGTATTAGAGGTCCCAGTTGATTTCTGTTCCTGTCATTTCTATTGGTAGTATGAAGGCATCAGGGAGTCTTGTGGAATTTGTATGTACTGTATGTGTATGTAGGCCTAACGATTTAATGTGGGAATATCCCACGAACATCTACACCTTTCGTTGTGGAACTTGTTCACTTATCTAGTTCTGGT
>CAJPEV010004240.1:0-23789 GCA_905338385.1 Darwinula stevensoni | reverse complement strand
TTTGCGCAAGTTATGGAGGTGCAAAGGTTTCGAGGAAATTGCTTTTCGCGTTACCACGCCCGTAATAACGAACGGATAAAATCATTCTTACATTCATCTGAAAGATCTATTTAAGACGAAGAGAATGATGCAAGATTCAGCAATATAGGTGAAGCGGTTGAGGAGATAATTGCTTTCGAAGAGGAGTGGGTCAGCCGTGACCTTTGACCCTACTTTCTGGCCATGGGGTTCACCTGGGGACCTCAGTGAGGGGATCCAGAGGCCTTCCTTGAGGTCCTCTACAACAATTACAGAACAGATTTTCCATCCAGGGGGGTCGATTTTTTGGTGTCCCTAGTACCTCAATTCGACAAGGTTCTGTCTGATTTTTCAGGAAAATGAAAGTTCATCCAATTCCATAATAAATGTTGTGCATAAAAGGTACCTCCACGCGATGTGTTGCATTTCCATTCGACACTACTAATTTAGGGCCACCTGGAAGCGGAAATAACGAAGTAGCAACTTAAAATCTTGAGAGGGCGCCGAATTGTGAAGTTTATTCATTTGATTTACCCGAGCAGAGGATAGAAACTCACCGAAACGATAAGGCTATTTGACGACATTAGAAGACAAGTTGGGCCGGCGGCAGACCACGCCCACTGGTATCACATTTCGAAGATCGGCCCCCGGGGTCGGCACTGACTCCTGGACTGCATTGCCGGCCGGCCATCGAGGCTCCCCCTATTATCCACCTGTTTTGTCCTGTCATCTGAAGCTTTTGGAACGAATGTCGTCTTCGCGCAGGCTACAGAGGTCTCAGTATGACATTTAGCATGAGGAATGATTGTCGAAGAGTAATTGTCGAGTCGAGCGGAGACGATCATTGAAGAAAAGAAATATTTCGACATTTACTGATTTTCCCGTTCTTCCCCGTCCGAGAGTCTCGAGACTCCATGCCGAAGGCCGAAATCGAAGGCTGGGTTGAACAGAAACGCATTGCAAGCAATGCGTTGCTGAAATACGCTATGGAATATACAGTACATAGCCGATCAAATCTCGAAAACCAAACAAATACAATATATCCCATATATTTTTCTCCGGTTTATGCAAGCACCTGTTGCCGGATATCGTGATGAAGCCACACGGCGACCACCGTTCTATCGCAATTAGTCTCCAAATCGTCTTGCATTGAGTAAAAGGAAAAGAGGGAACACATCTATTCCCGGGGTTCCGGGGTTTTTTCTTCCTCCCGGGTCTAAAGAGAGAGCTGCAAACGGCCTTCAACATTTTTCCACTCGCTTAAAAGCACGTGACACAAGTGCTGCCTTGACGGTGCTTAAGGGGACGGTGGTGCAACAAAACATTTTCCTCTCCAATTTGTAGAATGAATCAAGGACTTAGCACTTAGAGGACTTAAGAGAACATTAGAAGACTTCTTCCTCCAACTAAACCGATTTTGTCGAGTAAAGGCTATATTTTCAAGTTTTCGTCATTTGCCGCGACGAATTGTTATCAGCTGTTTAATGCTATCTGATTTCCTGGCACCAATGTGATCACAACAAACGGCGTCTCCCGTATTTCATCACTTTTCTTTTACCAGTCATTTTAGGAACTCATTCGGAGAAGCAGAAGCCACTTGACGAACCCATAATTGGAGACTTTCTGGATCAGACGGAATGCATCCACACAACCACTATCCATCATTACGTTTCTGACATAGCCTATGCAATCGAACCAATTTTGTTAGCGAGATGTGCGATTGACAAAACCTCCTGCCATCCAAAATCATGTAGACCAAAGGGAAATAGAGGGGAAATCGCCCTTATACAAATCATGGAGCCAGTCACTCATCGTTGCGGAAAAAGAACAAAAAGCGAAGAAGACATCTGGAAAAGGGGGAGAAGATGCGTGAGAGACAGGGCGTAATAACAAGACCAAGTGATTCCTGCCAATGGAGCTTGCAGCGACAGTCCCCTCCGATCTTTTTCCTATTCGTGCCATGTCATCCGTGATATCACTTCCCATTTTTCGTCCCTCCTTCCTCCCTCCTGGACCCGCAGATCCCGAAAGGTGGATCTCCAATAATTGCAATCCAAGAACCGTGAGAGAGAGCTCACGAGTGGGGAGAGCATTCCCCACCACTTTCAACCACTGAAACTTTCCACTCATTGCCGTCATTCATACCATATCTTCCGTCAGCAATATGTACGCTAAACCATTTCAAATTTTACGTAAATATGTCCCAATTCAACAAGGCTATAATGATTAACCAGAAGAATGCACCGACAATAATGCAAAATACAAGCCTATGCCGGCAATTACAAGGAAATAGCAGCATTAGGACGAAGATTTCTTGCGAAATGTCGACGATTTCGTGCTGCAGAACCTTTATGGACCGGCTCTCCATCATCTTAGAAGCCGAGTGCATTTCTTTCCATGCTTTTCCTACGCAGAGCTCCTCATACTATCGGAGAAATTTTTATGCATATTTGACACATTTAACCAGAGCCTCCTACTATTTGAGTACTAAAACGTAATTCTATGAGGCTTCAGCTTCTGAAAACAAAACGACACCAAATCTCTCTGAATACGTCATGCTCATGATTCGATTCGAACCGAACCGAACACGGAAGGAGCACGACGAGAGGGAATCCCCATCCCAGGCGTCCTCCGTGCGATTCGAAGCGAGGAAGTTCGATGATCCTCTCCCGTCCATTTTGTTCGCTGGGACTCAAAGCGTTGAACGCCTGAGATCCCCGTTGTGGGTGCATGCCCATTTTTCATGATTGTCCACCTTCTACCATGCTTTTTTTTTTAATGAGAATCTAACCACTGCATATGCTCTTGCATGATGGAGGTTCCTTTCCACCCCAGCAACGGCTCATGTTCACATCCACAATTCAACTCATTTTGAATGAATCCTCACAGCCCTCACAGCATTTTTGTCCGTAGATATGAGTGTTCATTGCGAAAATCTCATGTTATGAGCACCAAGTCTTCGAATTTATGTTCGCCCTATTGGCTCGCTGAGGAGTTATCGACCGGACACAACGTCTTGCACACTATTTCATGACGGCACAAGTCGAGTCACTTCTCAAAATAACAGCTTCACCTGATTAGGGTATGGGAAGATAGAAATGGGCTCGACCGGCAGAAACTATGATCCTTTGTGGAGCAGAAATTGGTAATTTCCCGTTAAACGAAGGCGAGAGCGGAAGAATGGAAATGGGGGGGAAGTTTGTGTGCTTTCAAGCAGCACATCGTCTATATACCTCATGCGAAATAATCTCAATGGGCGGTTTGATGATTTATACAGGAATAAATCTATGTTGGTTTGATCATGGTTGATCACTGTTGAAACATCAACCGTATATGCATACGATCAACAAACGAGCCTATATTGTATAAGTTTTCAGAGTAGAAGTTGAGAACAAGTGAAGTCCTCAAAAATACTTCATGAAATATTCGCTTGAGGAAGGGAGACATACCTTCCCTGCAATATTTCTCCCCAAATGATGCTTGAAGACGCCACAGGGCCTCTTGGGATAGCCGGAGTTCCATCCCAACTTTCGCCATCGCCTTCCCATAGTCCGTGAAGTCGGAACAGAAAGTCTTCTTCGAATTCGTTCCGCACGTTATGGTTCCCAGGTTGAAGCCAACTGCTTCGACGATAACGTCCATCGATAACGTCCGACGATAACGACACCAGCGAAGAAATGGGCATCCATCTCGAATCAAATGTTCCCATCCTGTGCGAATCTCTTGCGAAATCTCGAAAGTATGTTTCCTCGCGTCCATAACGACAATGGCGCCCATCATTTATTCATTCATAAATTATTTCAAAGATTTAACCTTCATCCGGGGAGTTACACTTCACAGGGTTTTCTTATTGCATGATTCTCTGGAAAATTTCTACAAATTTTCTGCAAAATTAATATCTCCTTCATTGCAGGTATCCATTGCCTGAACGAACAAAATAACTTGTTTAAGGTTTTCATCTGCTTTCATGGAAAATAAATTTCCAACGACAACACCAACAGACCCGTGCCCGTTCGTGTCACAAAAACAACATTGCTTGGATGAGAGTTAAATGGAATTTTCTCAAAAATCATGGATCATACGACGACGTCTTTGTTTTCGTGGAATGAGCATGGCTTTAACGACATATACTAGAAATGCTCTTCAACAGCTTCGAGATGGGCTGAGGGGCACCAGGCCTTCCCAAGTTTCATGCATTTCACGCCGCAAGGCCCCGAAGACATCCTACGAGTTTCTATACAATAACATGAGAGTTTTCTCGATCGGACGGAATGCATCGACAAAGCCGACATCCATCCCTGTTTTTCGGACTGCGAAGAGACGAACATGATGCGATCGATGCAATTCTGTGTGCGAGATGCACGAATGACTCAAACGTCATGTCATCCGAAATCATCCCAACAAATGGGAGACAGAGGGGAAGTCGTCCTTAAACAAGTAGTAGAGCCAGTCATCAATCAATTCTGGAAATAAGCATCGCGACGACATCTGGAAGGGAGAGAGAAGGTGGGGGAGAGACAGGACGTAACAACCGGAAGAATGAGTGATTCCTGCCAATGGAGTGCAAAGCGACATTCCCCTCCGATCTTTTTCCTATTCATGCCATGTCATCCGTCCGAGCACTTCCCATGTTCCGTCCTTCATTCCTCCCTCCTGGACCTGGAGACCCCGAAAGGTGAATCTCCAATAATTGTAATCCATGAACCGTGGGAGAGAGCTCACGAGTGGGGAAAACATTTCCCGCGACTTTGATTTGTAAAATGAAATTTTACAAATTTCATTGATCATTTTCTAAATGCGTTTTCTCAGACCTTTCCCCATTGTGGAAAGGATGAATAGCTTTCATTTAACATGAGATTGTTGGACAAGAAATGAACATATGTTACTGGAAGTTAGGTATCATTGAGACGTCTTTTAATGATGCATGTTGACTGTGTCAGGGAAATGTGGGTGAAACAACCTTTCATGAAAGGGTACCCCCATAAAATGATAATTCTTTAGTGTTTCTTGAAAGGATGGTCCTTTTCCAAAAGAGCAGTCTCAGACAGCTTTATTTCAATGGAAAGGGGCGAGATGCGAGAAAGACGTGAATTTCGGAAATAAAGCCTAACGCGAGACCAGTACGTAACAAGAAGCTCCTTTTTGAAGTTGCTCATTTCTCGAAAATGGAATATCCACCAAGCAAGAGATTACTTGTACGCCCATTGATGGTTTCCAAGGGAGCTATCAGCAGGGTCGTTCATGAGGGTCTCAACATGTAAGGAAAACACAAGGTCGAAGTCCATGTTCTCAGTCCAAAACATATCAGGGAGAGTAACATGAATACTTGCAAATTTCGCGAGCGCCACATAGCCGGTGAATGGTAGAAATTAATCATAACTCTCGATGAAACTCGGTTGCACCTTTCTGTTTCCTGAAAAACCCGCCCATTTAGTGCCGAAAACAGGGTTTTCGTCATCCAAACAGTTTGAATATCAGTGCACTCAGTTTGCTGAAGCGCACCCTTGAGAATCGGCGCAGCAAAATTCTGGAGTGGGCTTTGGAAAGATATGAGAGGGGGATGAGAGAAATAGGATATTTCTGTGCTCCATGAAGCTCTGGCAGAGTAATAACATGGTGCAAGGCTATTCTTCAATCGAGGTCATGAGATGGAGCATGATAGTTCCAAGAAAAATAAGTAAAAACGTATATTATTCTGAATCAAGAATGATCAAATAAAGCTGAGACAGCCCGTAAAATGAATGCAGTAAATGACCTTGGGAGGAAATTCTCCAGTTTTCAGTATGTCGTCGTTTCTTGGTAGAAAAAAAAAAGGCGTTCCATCCATAAACAGCACAACATGCCAACTAACCATGGCCGACTAACCCGTCTGGTAACAATCGGATCTTCCAGGCCTCTCAGGAGGAAGAGGCTTCATGAATCATGCGTATTTATGACAATTATCGCAACATTTCTAATTTACAGTAATTCGTCATCAAAAAGCATCAAATTGACTACATGCACCAAATTCTTTTTCACGTTCCGTTTTCAGCAAAAGAAGACACAACATTAAAGCACATTAAAATGCATTCGATCTCGCAGGGAATGAATCCATTAATGCAGACAGAGAAAATATATGGGAAAAAATATATTGAAGCCCGAAAACACTTAGCTTTGCCTTCTGTGGCTCCAAGTAGTCTTAATCATTTCCCCGTTCCTTGTCCTCTTCGAAAAACCATAATTTCTTGCTTTCACTTCTTTTTCTCATCCATGTTCCATGCTATGCTTTTCGATTAGGTGACTATTGTGTCTGTTTGTCGTCAGATACCCGAATGTCCTCGACAAAAATGACAGTTAAAAATGAGGTAAATATCTCAATCGGCATTGATCATAAGACGGGATGATTGAAACTCAAGCAAACTTGCATGGTTTCCCAGATTGGGAATAAAAAATTATTCTACTAGTACTAAACCTTTCGTATGCTGTGTCCTGCCTGCACTCAATGGAAGCTGCAGTCCTACAGCCCCAAGCACGAGCCACCCCAGCGACCACAATGTAAACCATGGACAGCATTCAGGGCAGGCCTAGGCAGCTAGGCCTATCTTTCTTCGTTCAAATGAACCTCGACCTTCGTCATACGGGGTCATTTAGGACCATACAGGTTAATCTCACAGCTTTCGAGAAATCTCGCTGAGGACAAGTAACGTTAAACCGATTATGAGCCAATTCTCGCTTTCGCAAACGATTATGAAGAAAACTTGTGATGACTTGTGACTTAACTAGAATTTTCCTCACCATCTCGACGAGGTCAATGGACAAAATGCCTTCGAGATCCAAATGCATGCTGAACGCCATCATGACCAGGGAAATACACATCCCACCACATCCAACTGCATAAGATCATATGTCACGTGCACTGACGACTTGGGCGCCAGGGTGGGCACGGTGCCAGTGTTGCCATCGACGCCAGTCCACTCTGCCTTAGATTTCGGCTCCATAAGTATCGAAGTTGCGGTGCAGCCAAGATTGCAGAACCTGACTATCCTTCACAAATGACCAGATCCTTGTGCACACGTACTGAACATTTGCTGAGGAGGTCGCTCTTAATTTCAATTTCACAAATCAACTTTGCAATTCCTACTTTGTCTCCCTCCTCCCTACCCCAGATTGGTGGTTGGGTCATTTCGCATCTCCCCCTCCCTCTCCTGGATCAAGCACCGGAGGGTTGAGAGGAAGAAAACAGCAATGATACTTTACCCTCCTGACCACAAGAAAGTTTTGTGTGCCAATGCGTTTCATGTGAATCTCAGTCAAATTCTGCTGAGCGCCCAATGCATGGTTAATAATGATGCAGGGCAATATATCGCACAGTTTCGCTGTTAAATTTCATTTGCCATTTAATTCTTGTTTATTGGGGCAACAATTTTCCACATGGCGGCAGCGAGACTGCACAAATCTCAATTTGTTCCAACCGATCACATGTGCCTACAAAAGATTTAGTATGAAATTCTCACGGATCCGAAGCCCGGAAAAGCAAAGCGCTGTTGCACATCATGCGGAAAGCGAATGATTTACTGCTTAGTCCACTGTGGGTGCTTCTGAGAACCTCAGACTTGAATTCTCATGCAAAAGAGGAATATATCTTTGCAGTTTAGCAAAGTCCTCACGGAGATCCATATGATTTCACATGTGCATTTTCGCGAGTTCACATTCCCTACCATGTGGAAGACAGTTCATCCCCATGAGTCTACATTACGTCCACATCGGTCCATATTCGCCTGCATCGTGTCCACACGAGATCCACAGAATCTTTATGTACCGACTCTCCATCATCTTGAAAGCCGAGTGCCTTTCTTTCCATGCTTTTCCTACGCAGTACTCCTCATACTGTCGGAGAATTTTGTATACATATTTGACACATTCGACCAGAGTCTGCTACTATTCGAGTACTAAAAAGTACTTCTATGAGGCTTCAGCTCCTGAAACCAAAACGATACCAAATCCATCAGAACACTTCATGCTCATAATTCTATTATAACCGAACCGAGCACGGAAGGAGCACGACAAGCGCGAATCCCTATCCCAGGCTTCCTCTCCGTGCGATTCGAAGCAAGTCCTCTCCGATCTTTCTCATGTTCATGTCATTTCATCCCTCTGAACGCTTCTTTTTGCTCCATCTCTCCCTCTCTTTCCTGGCTCGGGAAACCTGGGAAAGTGAACACCTTATGATTGGAATCCATGAACTGAGACCGATGATGGAAAGTCACGGACGCACTCCTCGTGATTTTCAACTCTTGGAATTTTGCACTCATGGACGCCATCCATTCCATATCTTTTCTCCACTGAATTTGCGCTAAAACCGTTCAAATTTCACGTTAATTTGTTCTAATGCAAGAAGGCTATAATAATCATTCGTAAGATTATTAGAAGAGGAAAATGGAGGAGAGAATCTAACCCCTGCATATGCTCTTGCATGAAGAACTTTGGTTCCTTTCGACCCAAGCAACAGCTCATGTTCACATTCACAATTCAACTCATTTTGAATGGATCCTCACAGCCTTATTTGAAATTATGAATTGAAATGAACCTGCTCCTCTGCCCCCGTGTTTTAGTGCGTGGACTTATGGAATTTCCAGGAATACGAATTTATGTTTGGACTTCCTTCTAATAGGAAGTCTACGCTAATTTTAATAAACCGGGATAAGCATTCCCGTGAGCGGTAAACACATTGCCGTACGAGTCGGAATAGACCAGGTGAGGCCACACGTGACCCGCGACGGGGTCAAGAGATGCGAATTCACTTGGGGAGGGCGGGGAAGGATCCGCGCTTCGCGATTCCGGGAGCAGCCGCCGAGGAGGAGGAGGAGGAGGGGGGTGAGGCCGTCGGAATCGGGTCGTGGGGCCCTGAGGAGAGAAAACCGGACGAAATGCGAATAATGGAAGTAATAGGAAATTTTACAAAATATGCAAAAAAAAGTATCAATAATTGAAACAGAGGGAGGGGAGAGGCAGGCCAACCTGCGAAAAACTAGTCAATATGGGACAACTCAACTTGGGAAAGAAAATGCATGGAGTAAGCCTGATGCAGTAGAAGTTAATCTGAAAATTGAGAGCTGCATGTGATGGAAATTTTGAAAAGAGCCGGGTGCGAGGGACACAGTTCCAATCCCATATGACAACGTATTATTGCGCTGGATTACGCATCATAAGAATTCGCGTTATGTCTTCAATTTTTATTCATATTGACTTTCCTCAGGGAGAGAGCAAAACGATACAGAGCCTCTTGAAATCGCTGTTGCCCGATCGCCGGTTTCGTCATCGTCTTGCGATCGTCCTCGGCGATCGCTGAGATAAGAGTTCTTGGAATTCGTTCCGCGCGGAAAGCTCACTTCTTCGACTGGGATATGGGTCGCCGCATTGGGAGAGCGTGGGAAATCGGCATCGAAGCGAGGGAATGATGAATGCCGAATCGTCATGAAAATGAACGAATTCCAGGGAATATGCGATTGAATGTTTGTGCAATCGCGAGTAATTTTTTTGCCGTTATGTAAACGTCAGAAAACAAAAATAAAAAGAGGTATACTAAGTAAGCAAAAAAATACGGAGGGAAAGACGTAAAAAGATAAAAAAGATTAACGCGAGGGCAGATGGCGTTATGTCAGAGGTGGAAGAGAATCTTTTTCAGGTGAAGGAAGAGAAAGGAATTGAGGACGGGATGAATAGTTCCCGATGAAGATAGAAGAGCCGGAAACGATTCTCATCTGTCATTCCGTTTAAGCGAGCCCGTTCCGTTGAAGGGGGCAGCGCCTCCAGGGATCGAGAGTCGATTGGGATGTCAGTCGGTTCGGATGGGATGGAAGGAGGATGGAAGTGGGAGGTAGGAGGTGTGAGGTTGGAAGCGGGAGGTGGGAGGCGGGAGGGTTGCCTTTCGTTCCCAGCGCTTGCAAAATATGGATGTCGATCCGTCGCAGTTTCGACGAGAAAAACGCGGAAGTCGTTGCGAAAGAAATCGACGGCAAGGGTTTTCGCGGTTTTCCTAAGAAAACGGAATTTCCAAGCCTCCCCGGACGGATGGAGAGGGAAAGCATTACGCCATTAGTCCATCAAAACGAGAAGCATAGATAGGCGCTAAGGCGATTCCTTCGACCCATTTCCGCATCCCACTCTGAATGCAGCTGGAGGAACGAAATTGGGCTTCTTTCTTACGCTCTCCACACATTTCCGTTTGGAAATGCATCATATCGCTATGAAAAATGAATTTAGCTGTCGTTCATTTAGGCTTAGCGTGAGGGCACGAGTCCCTTCCCCCGGAGTTGTGGCATATCGTCATGGATTTTTGTCGCATTCATGACGACTTCTGCCTTTGTACTGGCGTCGGACTCTTCATACATGGCGATTTTTTATGCTTGACACATTTACGCGCTGTCTTCATGGGATGAGCTTAGACCGAATCAGATCAGATTCATCGGTTAGTGGTTGCCGATGGATGTGGTGGGATGCCGACATCCCTGCACGGACACCCCTGCTCAAGATGGTGTGTATCGTGGATTTGACTTTCAGGGAAAGACTCGCTCCGGAGACATCGTCGAGATGGTTCCAAAAATTCCTTGTAGGCTAACTTTGCACGTCCTCACCCATGAGGTCGTCGGGACATTGCTTGTCCTGACGACCACGAGATTCATCCCAATCGGCCTGATTGGGATGAGTCAAGGGTTGAGATTCCTTCGAACGAAGAAAGTTAGGCCGAAGTCTGACCTCAACGCTGTCCGTGGCCTTTTTAAATATTGCATTATCATATATACTGTACGTGTTGCCCATCATTAGGAAACCCTTTTAATGACCTATCATTTGATCCCTTACTAAATGTTGTTTAATACTTGGATAAAGAGTTGCAAATTTTGTAGAATGCATAATTTTGGCCATGTGGCAACAACTTTGTATAATGATATCTCTGAAAAGGTTTAACTTAGGATGCTACAATTTTGCATTTTTACTGTCATCCACAACGCCGAACAGCACATATTTTTCAAAGAGAATTAATTGCACGGCTTAATTGTACACCTTTGTAAAATGTATCACGCTGTCTCCTATCATGGCGCAGCAATGGGCACCAGCATGGGCAGTTGTAGTACCGTACCTAACAAGGTAAGCATGCAAGACGGGCGTTACAGGTGGGACAATTATGCTGGACATTTGCGAGTAAAAGCAAAAAACATTTAATTTTCAAAATTATTTTAGAACTATAATAATATAATTATTTGTAATTCCTATCTTGATGGGGATTTCCCACTTAATTTCTCGCTGTGAGAGGCATGGATCTACTAAGTACAGAGACGTACCTCCACCTTCTATCCGAGCGAGACAATTATGGAAAACAAATGTGCAAGCTTTCTCCTCCGAAGGTCCTTCACGCGTTCCAGCCTTCAGAGATTGAAATTACGAAAGTCGAAAGGAGGGAAGAGTTCCTCGTCCTCTCCTCCCGCTATGCCCTGAGCAAACTGAGAATCTCTTAGAGATCGAGGGGACACACCGATTTCTCCATCGACTGTCGTTATGCCAGGGACGTGAACGCAATTATTGGACAGATTAACGAGAGCCTGAAAGGTCGGTCCTCTTACAAATAAAATGCAATGGGCAAAGTCGAGTATCTACGAAGAGTGAATCGCGTCAGATTGACATACTTCAAGACATAAGTGCATCATTCATCATGATGATATAATAACTTTTGGAACTCGAGTTCTGGGGTTTGTGGCTGGCAAAGAATATGCGTGCGAAGAGGAACACTTGGCAGAAAATGCACCGGATTTTCAATCTACATTTAAACTCACAAGCAACATTTCCGCATCAGTCTATGTCAATGAAAAGATGAGACCTTCACTATGTGTCATCTCTCCCTCTGAATTCGGGTAAAAAGGATGCTTCAATCCAGTATATTACAGGCCTCTCGACGTGAAAGTAACTGAGGACATCCACTTTCCGGTCGTCGATCAGGATGAGAGGACGATACATTTTCCATCTAATTCCTTTTCTTGTATCGCGATGCACTTGCGTTTAGCCACTTTTCAATGTCCATGATCAATGCCATTTCATCCCGTAATTTTCCTGATCATCCCAGAAATGAATGAGCGAGTGATATTCTGATTGACTCTCATTTTCACTCTATGCATGCCACTGTCAAGACCTGACCCACAGTCATGCCCCTCTCACTGAGGAATTAGTAAGATTCCTTTCGTCCCCCCCAGAACCGATGAGTTTCGACAAGTCCTGTCTGGAACCCTTACGACGTCTCTTTCCTAAGACAGTACGGTAGTGGAGATGGTCACATGGTCAAGTCTTTTCTGACTCCTTCAAGATCTCACGCGTCGCCTCGTTCGTCATTGGCGTCATTACATCCGTCAACGAAGAAGGCGAAAAGAAAGAAGGGAACGAAATCAAATTGTGGATGATTCAGGTAAAACAGCATAAAACTGTTTCGGGAAAGAAAAAGGGAGCAAAATCTATAAAAGGGAACATTTCTAAACAAGCTATGCAGTCAAGGACTGGTAATCGACGTTCAAGTTATTGATGTTATTTTCCCTTATTCTTTGTATATTGACTATATTGAGATAGAGATTGGCGATGAGTGAATTGTAATATTTGCCTATTTGCATCAACACATATTTCCATTCGTATTTGGCTGCTCCACACATCCGGGACCGTTCGTGAAAGCCGACCCTGTCCGCGGGTCTAAATATGTTGTTCCTTTTACAACAGCCACACTGCCTCCCTCCCCGACTCAGGGTTAATGACTGTCAGGAGCCGTGGTTGTTAACGGTGTCGTGTAACGGAAAAGGGAGCACAAGATCAAAACACTATAAATACATGACGAGGAACCCTCTCCTACTCTAAATCCCCTCCCCAACGCGTCCTTGACCGTCAGGGCCTGGGGCTGTAAAAGCAGGGGACGTGATGGAAAAAGGGGGCGAACATGATCAAGATGTCTTCGGGAGATTACGTGCCCAAACCCTTGGCGTAATCGATTCTTCCTCTTGATTTCCCAATATCGACTCGTTATCGGCCCATCTCCAAATTAATTTCAAATTGTTTCATAAAGCAACATGGATTAAATTGTTCCAGTTCAACGCGCACTCGGCATCATTCGATGACAAACGAGTAACGCACATTATGTGAAATGGTAATAACTGGGGGTTTCAGTCAATTAAAACGGGGAATTTATGGTATTGTGCAAGATACATGTCCTAGTAAATTCCAAATCTAAAAATCGCTTTATAAAGGTGGCTGTATAATATATTGCAAATCATCGTGCACTCGATAATTCGATGATAACCTATATGTACTGAATACTCATGCAAACCAATGGTAACCTATGGTTACCTCATATTAAATTGAGATTTTTTTAAAAATAATTTGAAATTCTACTGCTCCCTCGAGCAGAATCTGCCGTTTTTATACTACTAACCAGGTCTGACACCAGGGGTGTCCATCCATGAGCGCAAACGAGCGCCACACGAAGATACTGATAGCAACTTCTTTACTGTCTGTCGGACGGTAAAAGTTAAGCGAAAGTTCTCTGCCTCTGGGTTTCCCGATGGCGTCACCTGAAAGGAACTAACTGGAGGGAGCGGTGAATCTGACCTCACGAAATTTTGTTAAATTGGTGAGTAAAACATTTCCACCATCATACTTTCCGAATTCTGTTCGAGAGGGTCCTTTTCGTTCTCGCCTTCCTATCGAAATATAAGACAAGTAATAATGATTTCCTTCCGTGAAGATTGAAGAGCGATGAGTTGTGACGGTATTTTGCTCTCGGAAAGAATTCTATAACAATACGGAGGGAAAGGTTCGAAATAGCCACCTTCGGCATTTTCCCACTGGCGCAGACGCTTCTTCCATATGCACGTTCAGTCGTGCAGTTCAGAGCGAGTTAAGAATCACATTGTCTTCAAATAGAGATGCACGAAACCATGCATCTAATGTACTGAGTGATGCAAAAAGTAGATATTCAGTTAAATGTTTGATGACGCAAATCCATTCAATGAGATTAAGGAATATAAGGAACTGCGTCAGAAGAGAGCAAAAATGTCATTAACCGTTACTAGAAATATGTCAACTGTGACTGTCATCAGTTCGAGCATCTCGCTGAAAAGCTTCTAAATGTTTCGCAAAATCGAAATAAATGCATAAATGTACTTTTTTCCTCTAAATGTATTTATTAAAATAAATTCAAATCAAGAAATGAGCAGCTAACTGTAGAGCTACTTCTGCACCATCCTGCATACAGAACAGAAATTGGTGTACATGTATTTTATGGGGGGGCGACTGCCCCCCCCCCCCATGGTGCCCCCTTGGAGGTAAAAATTTGCCCACGTGGTAGGGGAGAGTAACGAAACTCGAACGCTTAGTCTAAAAGTATCGAATCTTCCTTCGACGTCCCATCAAATGATGGAAATATCTTCTTGCAGTTCCCCTGTTGTATCGAAGATGGCATGGTTCTGATTTCCTATGATATTTCGATCGTGAGAAGAAGTACGAGTGCAAAACCTGAGCACGCTCACATATTGTACATAAAATAATCATGTTTCAATTGTAGGCTATCTGCAGGAAAATTGTTCTGCAGAACTACGTGTTCATGCACAAATTAGCGTAAGGGTTACTTTAGGAATGTTTATGATAGGGAAATACAGCACTACTTAGATTTGTTATGTCATGCGACCGACCTGAGCGCATGTTCAGTTTAACGTTGCAAATTCATAGCTTGACGAAAGAAAAATGAGAAGGGCCGTAAAAAGAACGTCATGAACGGAACCTTACGAAGATCTCAATAAATTTATGATTATGATGTTGATAATCCAGATGATCCAGCCATGGAAAGCCCACCTCCCTTTGTGTATTTTGATCGAACATTTGCTGGTTATTCTTTTAGTTTTTGCTTTCGCTTTTCCCTTCTCATAGTATGTTATTCTACTTTAATGTTACGCCCCACTTAGTTGTGTTCGTGTTTGAAAGCCAAATTCATATTAATGGAAAATAAAATCATTTGATACCTCGTATGTTTGCTTTTCCATTACGAAAACACAAAGGAGTGGTAGAATGTGTGAACAGATTCAGCAAACATTAGTCACTAGGGTAGCTGAGGCTGGTTTTACAGATTACGGAGAGAAAGGGAGAAATTCCGTGTTCGAATCACGGAGCGCATCCGTTCGACTCTGTGAGTACCCGTTCGACTCAAGCTGCAGCACGTACGATCATGTCATATCCCATTTCGAGGAGCCGTCCTCACCCACTTTCTGTCACTGAATATTTATTCCTATCATAACTTGACCTTTGAAAACAGGTAGTTTCAGAGAGGCGAAACAAAATTATCGCATCCCAGGACTGGCCATTATGGGCTGAGAGATATGCTAGATTTTATAATTGGAAGGATAGGTAGTTCATGTTTCGTTGTTTTCCTCTACCGCTCGGGTGGGGTTTGGCGCTTCCAGTTTGCTACCCTGTCCCCTCTCAATTTAGTCTAACTACGCCGCTGTGCATTGGGTGTTCGTATTTAAACGCAACATTCAGAAAAAAATATTCCGTCTTTCTGCGGAGTTCGGCTAATGTTTCAAGGCCGACAGGGTTGGTCAAGGAAGCGTACTAGAGGTCGTTTCTATCGGGACAGGAAAATACCCAATGAGCCACCCAAATGAGATATAAAGCACTTGCTGAACAGGTGGTAAAATTTTCCCTAAGTTGTCTTTAAATTCGAACACCGTGTATACTGGATCGGGACTGAGTGAAGGAGTGAGTGACTTACGCTAATTCTAGCCATGTTCCAAAGAAGTTAGATATCTGAAATATCTTCAAACCCGAGGACCCGAGATTCTCCGCGAGATCCTCTAGGTTACGAAGCAACCGAGGTCCGGTAGTTAAACATATAGCGTGCGCTATCCTGACTGCTAGCTAGGCCGAGCGACAATTGTGTGTGTGCGTGTGTGACAGCTCTACAGGCCAAACGCTTAGAGATATGAAAATTGGGTTTCGACAGAACTCTTCCTTATCGTTCGAGGATGTGCCTTTGAGAAATGATATTTCCAGATTGGCCACAAAAAAGGAGTGATACACCTTTCACGGAAAATCGGAGACTCACCCTCGTCTCGCCATCTCTCCGAAGAACGAGGAGACGAGAGTTGCCGCTAAATTCATAAGGGAACGGTGACATCGCTCAACGTGATTCCCCCCCCCCCTGCTGCCGGAAATCCTAGGACTTTAAGCGTCCATGATGAAATAGGAGTGATATCGTTTTCGTCAAATCCATTCGCATTCGCCTCCTTCGCTCCTTTCACTGATCGAGTGCCGAAGATGATGACGGGTCGAAGAGACCTGCAGGCTTTATACATACTACTAGGTAGCCGGTGCAAAAAGCACGGAAATATTTAAAGGCAATAAAAGTGCAGATGGCCATGGGAGGCGGTCCCCACACTCCCGCCCCCCTGCCCCTTGGCTGGGCATGTGAGAAGACAGGACGCGACAAAAGCACCCCTAATTTCTCGATCTGCCCCTGCGCTTCGTTAATCGTCATCGCGAAGGACGGGGAACCGACGACGGTCGAAGACGATGGGTAATCCAAAGATCAAGACGTTACCTTAAATCATCGGTAGGACATTCAATACCTGAAATCATCAGTAGGACGATGCGGTATGTGGGTTTTCATCCGCGGCCTCACGCAACTCACATCACAACCCGCCGCGCACGTTTTCGAACGTTAAAGGCCTCGTGCCCCCTGCGTGTACCTGTTACTATGGCTATGGGAGAGCCACTGAGCTAAGAAATAACTGGAGATAGTGCACCCATAGGAACAGTGCAGGCATGCGTGTTGCAATTGATAAAAGTCTCATGCTTCAGTTCAGGCTAATGGCAGAAAAGAGCGATTAAGAATTGGTCTGCAAAATGCCGCGATTCACGTGCGAAGTGATTCATCGAGTTTAAAACAGGTCTGCGGTGGGCATTGGCGGAGTGAAGGAGCAGGTACCAAGGGATCATTGGAGCAGTCCTACTGAATAAGGAAGCAAGCCCTGCCGAGACCTGCCAACACTTTTACTATACGCAAAGTGGTCGCCCTTCGTCTTCTTTAGCTTATGTTCGCCTTTGAACGTTCACTTCGTCCAACGAAGTAACGTTATTTCACTTCATGTCTCACACCGGTTATAACATAGGTCGACCGTGATGATGCATGACGGCGTGACGTTATCACTTTTGTAGCCCCAGCAATCTCATTAAAGGCAGGCTTGGAACTTGAGGCCCACTCGAGCAATTGGAGACAGAGAAAAGGGATGGTCACGACGCCGCCGACGTCGTCTTTTCGATCCAAGAGTAAGCCCTCTTGTGCCATACAGATAGGATCCCGCCTTTTTCCCCCTCGGGAGTCACTCTGTGAGTAATAAGAGGATGGGGTTTCGGTTGAAGGGGTCAGGATCCCGATAAATTTATGGGCGGAGATATCATACCGGCGAGGTGGTCACCCTTCCTCCAGAGATGAAAGAGGACTTTAAGTGTAACATGCGAGAATACTGCTGAAAAGGCTATGTCGGACCCCGTTTAGTAGTGAGCGGGAGGTATATGCAGAATCCCTCTCTTTCCCTCGTTGTTATGACAGGGATGGTATGGAGAGGTCCAACAAAATGGCTTTGGCTCGGTGGTGTGACGATAGTAACGACAATCTGGAGGCCCTGGATTTGAAACCCCCACCATCATTTTTTTTCCCTCCTCTTATGTCATCCAAACTCTTCCCCCATTCCCCGGGGTATTACGTTCTCCAGAACAGATTCGACCGTCGCAATGGCCGGAAAAGAAATGCGGGCCCTAGAGATGGAGACGTTCATCCCGAGGCAGGCAGAAGACTCTATGGAGAGCACATGCGACCACGCTGAGCGCACGCGTCTGTCGTGTGTGCGCGCGCATGCCACGAACAACTGACCACGATCAGCACCACCACGCACCACATCTATTACTTTAATCCTATACTGTAATTCAAAGAGATCAAAAGTTGCGGTGATGGTAGGCGTGGTCGTGGCTGTCACCCCAACGCGCAGGCCTACAATGCAATCCCCGTCTTGATCATAGGCCACGCCATCCTCGGCCTAAAGCGCCAGGCCTACAAGGTTACGCCTTTCCAGGCCATCATCCTATACTTTAATTCGAAGAGGTCAAAAGCTGCGGTGGTGGTGGCCGTGGCTGTCACCCCCACCGCGCAGGCCTACGACGCAAAGCCATTCTGGGTCATAGGCCAGGCCTACAAGGCTGCGCCTTTCCAAGCCATCATCAACTTATTATACTTTAATTCAAAGAGCCCGAGAGTTGCGGAGGTGGTGGTTGCCACCCCAACGCGCGAGGCCTACAAGTCTAGGCCATCCACCTCTCAAAGCGCCAGGTCCTTCAGGCTATGTTATTCTAGGCCATAGGCTTGGCCATCCAACGCTTTTAGCGCCAGGTTCATCTACAGAAGCTATATCCGTCTGAGCCATAGGCTTCATACTTAGCCGTGTCAATCAAAGGGTGGTAATAACTGAATGCGTGTCACGTTTTCACTGATCGACTGCAAGTTCTCCATTTAAGTACATTCTTTGCTCAAGTGTTTTTTTCTGTATTTATTTTTTTCCCGTCAGGTCAGGCGTGGCGGTTCGGGACATCGCTTACATGCAATAGTTTTCTGTTTGCGTTTTATGTCATGGCCAATTTATTTCAGTTTTCAAGATTGATGAAATCAAGATAATAATGTAATTCCTTTGTTTCACACGTCGCGCAAACGGGCCGCACCTCCCACAAATATTGTAGCTATTATTGCGAGGTGAGGTTGAACGTGTAAAAAAATGTTGAAAGAGGTCCCACAGGACGGGGATGAGGCAGACGCTGCAGATAATAAACGATTCGTGCTGGCGCGGAAACAACGTTTGCCGCTGCCGTTGCGGTGCGAAGTACCTAAATCGATGCTTTTGGAGGTGTTAGCCACAATAGCTAGAATCACTGATGAATAGTACCCAGATGCACGTAGAGAGCAGGAGCGTAAGGCTGAACAGCAAGAGGCAGTGAATGCTGGAGCTCAGGAATAGGAGAGCCATGCAGCCTGCTGGGCAACTTGATACAAGGAACGCAGCACTCAGGTGTCGAAAGCCGGGGGGGCGGCCGGGAATTGAACCGGGATCTTCTGTTTGCCGGTCAGGTGTGTTACCATTGCACCACGGAACTCGGGACATGTTGTCATGTCTCTCCATGTCATCTCAAATCACTACAATCGTTTGCGCAGCGAGCACTGTCAGCCGCACATTTTGCTTTAGGGAGGGAACATTTGTTTCACATTGCAGCCACAACGGAAAAGTGCTTCTGCTGCAACTCGCACTTAACGCTCACACTATTGTTCACTGGTGCTAATGTGGAGGCGAGACATTTTCAGGAATCATTCGTTAGTATTATGCTGCACATGCGCTAAATTCCCTCTGATGAAGTCGAACAAGTTCTTGGAAATGACCCGTACTGTTTCAGATTCAGTGGTACCTGTGCCATAAACTAATGCTAATAACTCATGAGCTAATTGGTGATGCTAAGAGTATTGAATGTACTGGGAAGAAGTTGTGGTGGTGGCTGTCATCGCATCGCGCGAGGCCTACAAGACTAGATCGTTAAAACAATGGCCATAGGCTAGGTCGTGCACCACTCAAAGCGCCAGGTCCATTAGGCTATGCCATCCTTGGCCATGGCCTAGACCATCCATCGCTCAAAACGCCTGGTCCATGGGGCTATATCAGTCTTAGCTATAGGCTAAGATTAGATTAGAATCGGTGATAAACAGGAAGCACATGTACGCTGGGAACTGAGGGCCGCTCAGACCGCTGAACAGCAAGAGGCACCGAATGCTGAGCTTCGGAATAGGAAGGCCATTCAGCCTGCTAAGGAACTTGATGCAAGGTTGGCATTTACAGGAATTAGTCTTTAGCATTGTGCCGCACATGCACTAACTTCCCTCTGTGCCGTCGAACAATTTCTTGGAAACGGTCCGCACTGTTTCAGAATCATTGGTGTCTGTACCATACGCTAACGCTAATANGGTCCGCACTGTTTCAGAATCATTGGTGTCTGTACCATACGCTAACGCTAATAGCCGATGAGCTAATCGGTGATGCAAGAGTGTTGAATGTGTTGGGAAGATGAAATCATCAACGTCGTCTTGAGTCTCATAAAACGTGCTAAACCGAGGTGTTCACAATGGTGATTGCGACAATCGGCTCGAATATCATGATGATGGTGTTTAGGAGCAGAATATCCCTCTGTACTGTAAGCTGTATGTATATACATGTAATGAAGCAGTTCAGTTCCGAATGGATAATGCAATGAACAGAGGATTGTCAAGAAGACGTTATGCTCACAATAGACGATTCAAATTCCCACATACTAGACGGCCAGCGTAGCGGCCGCAGGCCGCTAGTCTTATACTTTAATTCGGAGAGTCTGAGAGTTGTGGTGGTTGTCACCCCAGCGCGCGAGGTCTACAAGATTATGTCACTTCATGCCATAGGCTAGGCCATCCACCTCTCAAGGCGCCAGGTTCTTCAGGCTGTTATTCGAGGTCATAGGCTTGGCCATCCGACGCTTTTAGCGCCAGGTCCATCGAGCTATATCAGTCTGAGCCATAGGCTTTATACTTAGCTGTGTCAATCAAAGGGTAGTAATAACTGAATGCGTGTCACGTTTTCACTGATCGACTGCAAGTTCGCTATTTGAATACATTCTTTGCTCAAGCGCTTTTTTCTGTATGTATTTTTTTCCGTTAGGTCAGGCGTGTCGGTTCGGCACATCGCTTCCATGCAATAGTTTTCTGTTTGCTTTTCATGTCATGGCCGATTTCGCACGATTGATGAAATCAAAATAATAACGTAAGTTCTTTGTTTCATACGTCGCGCAAATGGGCCGCTCCACCCATCAAAATAGTGGCGAATTTTTGAAGGTGAGGTTGAACGTGAAAAAAAAATGTTGAAAGGGGTCCCACAGGACGGCGATGAGGTAGTCGCTGCAGATAAAAAGCGATTGGTGGTGGAGCGGAAACAACGTTTGCCACTGCAGTTGCGGTGCGAAGTGCCTAAATCAGTGCTTTAGGAGGTGCTAGCCATAATTGCTAGAATAACTGATGAACAGTACCCAGTTGCACGTAGGGAGGGAAAGGCTGAACAGCAAGAGGCAGCGAATGCTGAGCTCTGGAATAGGAGAGGCGTGCACCCTGCTGGGCAACTTGATGCAAGGAACGCAGGACTCGGGTGTCGAAGGCCGGGGGGCTGTTGGGAATTGAACCCGGACCTCCTACTTGCCGGTCAGGTGTGCTACCATTACACCACGGAACTCGGGATGTTATGCCCCTCTATGTCATCTCAATCACTACAGTTGTTTGCCGTAGCGAGCACCGTCAGGTTGTACAATTTTGCTGTAGAGAGGGGGCATAATTTGTTTCACATTGATCGCACAACGGAAAAATGCTCCTGCTGCAACTCACACTTCATCCTGAGGCGCTGAAAGTGTTGCTCACTGGTGCGAATGT
Organism: Darwinula stevensoni; assembly: GCA_905338385.1. Classification (NCBI taxonomy): domain Eukaryota; kingdom Metazoa; phylum Arthropoda; class Ostracoda; order Podocopida; family Darwinulidae; genus Darwinula; species Darwinula stevensoni. Next base: position 2,233 of record CAJPEV010004240.1, on the reverse strand, counting down.
GGCGGCGAGGCATTTAAAGGAATTCGTCGCTACCATTGTGCAGCACATGCACTAACTTCCCTCTAGGCTGTCGAACAAGTTCTTGGAAATGGTCCGTACTGTTTCAGAATCATTGGTTTCTCTATCATACGCTAACGCTAATAGCCCATGAGGTAATCGGTGACGCAAGAGTATTGAGTGTACTAGGAAGACGAAATCAGCAAAATCGTCTTGAGTCTCATGAAAACGTGCTAAATCGAGGCCTTCACAATGGCGATTGTGGCAATGCGCTCGAATATCACGATGATGGTTTTTAGGAACTGAATCTCCCTGTGTACTGTAAGCAATATGTGTATAAATGTAGGTTCAGTTCGAATGTGTAATGCGATGAACAAAGGATTGTCAAGGAGACGTTATGCTTGCAATAGACTATTCAAATTTCCACCTATTAGACGGCCAGCGTAGGGGCCGCAGGCCGCTAGTATATATATATTTCAAGGGAATGGGGCATGGCTATACGACCCACGGCGTAAATTCAGAAATCAGGGTTGAGACGTTACAAATGTATCCAGAAGATGGTAGGATACCAGGATCAAAGGCAGAGAATGGCTGGGACTCTACCCTCTGACACAAGCGCCATCGATCGAGCTTCTCAATGCTATATGCCAGCCCTCCTCAGTTAATATCCTGCAAAACACCTCTTGCAGTTGTGTGCAGCTCCTCCAAGGAAGCGAATCGTCGACCCTGCAGCGGCTTTTTCAGAAGACGGGACAAGTCGTAGTCAGAGAGAATTATGTCAATACTGTAAGGTGGATGGATTGGTGGTGGATTCCCACAACCGTTTCATAGAGAAAATGGTTTTTGGGAACCACCAATGTCATAGATAAAACTTGGATTCGTTCGTACGAACCGGAGTTGAAGAGGCAGAGTACAGAATGGCGTAATCCAGATTATCCTCGTCCAAGATTCAAGATTGAAGATAGTGTTATCAAGAGGCGATTTCGCCCATTTCGATATCATTTGTCGAGGTCGAGCGTTCCTTAATTTCAGGGTAGGCAAAACCTCTTAAAGCTAAATATTTTTGTGTTTTTTTTTACTATCCTAGTGACTTACTGTATAGTACCTAACGTCAACATTGCCCCCCCACCTTTTTACCTATCCATGAAAGCATCCAGTTTCTTCTTAAAGATAGTCACAGAAGGGGCAGTCACTACTTCGTCATCTAACGCATTCCACGCGTTCACCACTCTGCAAGTAAAGAATTCCTGTATCGACCTGAGCGGCACCTGCGGCTTGCGCAACTTAAGTTGGTTACCTCTCGTTCTCTTGCTGTCATCAAACTGGAAAAACCTACCACACTCGACATTATCTATTCCGGNCGGCCCCTACGCTGGCCGTCTAATAGGTGGAAAAACCTACCACACTCGACATTATCTATTCCGGCAGAAACTAAGTGCAGTTAAGGTGATGCTGGTTGCTGTCTACAACTCGCGTGGAATCGTGCTGTCGCATTTCGTACGAAATGGTCAGACACGCAATGTGCCCCAATATTGCAAGTACCTGCGACCAGCAATCAGAAGGAAGCGCCCAGATCATCAGATCAGCTGCTTCTTCATGTCAATGCGGCGCCAAATCGAGCCTAGGCTACGCCGGACCTGATGGAGAAACTGGGATGGGAATGCCTTCCCCATCCACTTTACAGTCCAGACATCAGCCCCCCTGACTACGACTCGTTCCATCGTCTGAAAGAGCCGCTGCGGGATCGACGAGTCGCAACCTAGAAACATGGAATGATTTATCCTTCAATATAGTCATATTTAAGGGTAAATCATTCCATGTTTCTATGTTTATTTTTGAATTAAAAATATTAACAAGACACTTTTGGTACGACTCTCGTATAGGCAACGGAATCGTACATGGTAGCGAAATCGTATGTTTTAGTTTCAAACAGTCATCAGATATTGTGGCTGAAGCGATAAAGCCTGTCCTTACCTGAATAATGCCTGAAACCTTGCCTAATGCCTGGACCTTGTACAGAGCATTTTGGAGAAAAGTACCGAAATGTGCTTGAAATTGGGGCAAAAAACGCTACTACGCATGGTTTCTTCCGTTTTTCTCGGCTTCAAGGCAAAAATCAGGAAATGTTCTCTGATAGATCGATAGGGAAGAGTCTCTAGATTGCAGGGACGCCAGAATAAAGCTTTTATCTCAACTAGAGGGAAAGTTATTGCAGAAACAGTTTCACGGTTCTAGT
>CAJPEV010004238.1:0-23809 GCA_905338385.1 Darwinula stevensoni | reverse complement strand
ACGATCTCAAAAAGGTTGTCACTAGAATCTTATGCTCATTCATATCTACATAAAAGTTTTCTCCTGGTTTACCGATCGGAATAAACGAGAAAGCCGCTGCCAAAAGCCTCCAGGAACACAATCAATGCTCGAGAGGGTTCTCCTTGTCTCCTTGCTGAAAGTATTAGCTTTCTTACCTTGACGAACTTTGGATTCCGATGCGCTCTCACTCTTCGTATTGCAGGCCAGGGCTTTCTCTTGTTGCTTTTCATCGCTAGACGCTTTCCATCATCAGCTTGATTCCTAGAGACCATTACATACACATTTCCTCCAGATGGTAAAAAGTACCCGTACTTTTCCGTCATTTCGAAGACTTCACATACTGAAAACAATAGTGCATTCATTTACACTAATTCATACAGAGCTTTCCAGAATTAACATGGAAAGGACGCGGTTCGAATCATACCATTTAAAGGGTTTACTAGACATTCCCGTTGAAAATGAACGGGTAACTGGATCAATATGTTAAGCAATATATTTTTGTGGATATACTCTTAATTGAAGAATTGCATGTTTTTGTAATGAGCACTAATATTTTGTTCCCTCAAATACTAGAATCATTAGTTTAACAATAGTATTCCTCGTTTTACGTAAGTCGCGCACCTACTCATATGGAAACCATCTTTATAAGTACTATTGGACCAACTTAAAAAAGGCCATGAAACTGCCGCTCTATTGAGTAAATTTTCAGAAGTTTAATTTTCTGCACTGATGCGCACGGAATGCACTGCTAAAAGGAATCTGTGAATAACACACAACACATGAATGAACACAGGACATTGAAAAATAAAAGATATAGCTCATAGCCCTGAGGGAAGATGAAAATCCCACCCCAAGGAATGAATTTTTGGTTTCTAATTATTATAGAGGATCCCAATGGAAGGTAATGGAAGATCTCAGAAACCCATTTTCGTCACTCTCAGGTCGAGCACCTGACAGTGGCGAATGGTCAAAGGTCATGATTAGCATGCCTCTCTTTGAACACCTTCATGTCGAAATCCCATCATCGTGAACACGTGAAATTTGCGTCATTCTCCTTGTCACAGAACACATTAAACAGCCCTAAATTATGCTTATCTCTCCCCTCCTCGAGACGCCGTGAAGCCATCCTCAAAAATTCGTGTTTCGCTGATGAGCTTCTCTTACAAAAATGTATTATGGTAATCCTATAGGAATATATAAGAATCTTAAAGGCTTCCTTTAGAACCTATAGGGTTCCAATAAGGAAGCATGCAATCCCAAAGTGAGTCCATGGGATTCGTATATATATCGTATAGTTTCCTATAGGTTCCTCATTGGACCGATCATAGGCATAGGAATGTCCTCCAGAGTGGGGGGGGAGGGAATCCGTCAGGCTCTCATTCTAACCAAACCCACTTCTTCCGCAATATCTCGGTTGTGATATTTTAGGGGCGATTTATTCTTGCAGCATTTCAAGCTGCGGAAAAATACGAAAACAATGAGATATCATACAATTTGGTGATCCTCAAGGGAGACGAGAGGTATCCCTCTCTTCGCCTCGCCTCACAAAGCCATACCGAAACCCGTTCGAGTTTCATCGCTTTACCCTACATAAGAGGAAAGCTGTCTTTGTATCAGTGTCTCATTCCGGGAAACTCAACTTAGACGGATGAACGGAGATTAATAATTGAGGTGTCAATCGAAAGCTAAGGACCTGGAGGCCATACTTATTGGGTCAAAAGTCCAAAAAGTACGCTGCGAACGTGGTTTCTACGGGTTCTTTTGTCTTTCGTCAGAGGTCTGCACAGGTTGACTTTTTTCGAGAAGAAACTCGATCGACCCGATTAGAGTCGTGGCTCGCACCCGATCCGGAACGCGATCCTCGACCGAGCTTTGCTGCCCCGACCCGCGGATCGTGCTGTGCTGACATGGTAGGCCCACAGCACGCTTAGGCCTCTAAGCTTGAGAACTCCAGGTCTCTGATGACGTATTTGTCCCTAGGGGAGACGAAGGGATACTCGCAGATCTGCTCATAAACGCATTTTCGGGTGGAACGATTCAGAATGAAGGGCATTCTGTGGAAGCAGACATGGTGGCGAAGCGTACCTTAAGCATGGGAAACCATGCAAGTTAGTTATATTGGGAAGTCTGAATCGCGTAAGTTTCCCTAAAAGCCGAAAAAACCTATTTCTTAGGGATGAGTTGTGTGAAATCGATGCCTTGCCATCTCTCATCCATAGGCATGTAGACAATACATAAGAGGATGATCTGTCTGTGTCAGGGTGTCAATCCAGTGAAACTCCTCCTGGACGGATGAACGGATTCTCAAGAGTTACATGTCAATTGAATCGAATCGAAGCTTATGACCGTAGGCAATACTTATTGTGTCAAAAGTCCCAAAAATTCTCCCAATTTTCATGTAGTATGGCCAAATTTCGGCCAATAAGAACAGCATTAAACCGAACGCTTCCCGGGCTGTGTGCTAAAAAGTCATAACCTGCACTTGACCTAAGATTTGAATACCGAACGCGCCCGTCCTAAGCCTGTTTTGTCCTTTGAGCTTCAAAACTCGAGGTCTCAAATGACGCATTTTCTCGCACATGACCGGAAATTAGATTGTCAACCTCGCTTCACGCCCGATGCACGGGTCAGATCGATCCTATCCTGCCGATCCTCATCTCGACCAAACTGAAAATCTACTCGTAATCTACTGGGCGTTCTTAAATTAAAACGACGGGTTTCACTTTAAGGCTAAAAAGTGGATCACGCTGAACATTTGCATACAGGCGATTGGGGTTTCTCTGAAGACGAAATGCATCTCCTTATAATTGATTGAAACCATGTTTGGGTAAATTCGAAAATTGTGTCTCATTAGAATCCCATGGGACAACTCACTGGATATTGTTAAAAAGAAAGGGAAATCGAGAGTCACTGATAACGGGAACCGTCATCCCTTTCTCCATCTGATTACTTAGCTTTCAAATTTCGTTTTGTGTGCCTCAGTTTAAAATTATAGGTGTCATTCGAAACCTGGTGGCGATAACTAGTGGGTCAAAAAGGTCTACCATTTTGACGTCATAGCGCCTGATTCCAGCAATAATACCATTGTACTGAATGCCTTATTGTTTGGTGAAGTCCCTAAGGATCCGAGCGGGTTAAGCAAATTCGCCTGATAATGGACCTGAAGCTGTATGTGTGGCTTCTCCACGATTCTATCGGTGAAAATATTGAATTTCGCTTTCGCTCTTAAGAAATGACCAATGATGTGGGGTACAATGCAGAAATAGGGAGACTTTGTGCCATATCTCCGAACTTCTTAGGAAAACGTTTCGGCAAATCACCACAATTTTCGACATGAAGACGAATGAGGACAGTCTCCAAGAACTGGAGCATGCTTTTCCCGATGCAATGTTTCTTCAGAGAATGAGCAAGGGAAGAAGTTCATCTGTGAAATGAGAATTTTCGAATATGGCGCCACCGCGCCTCGGGGACGGTAGAGATGAGCGTAATTTTGGGCTACTCATTTAATGTGTTCCGTGGCGAGGAAAGCAACGCAAATTCACGTGTTTACGATGAGGTGATTTCGAGATGAATACGTTCAAAGAGAGGCATGTAAATCGTCCCTTACGAAAATGTATTATAGGATTCCTATATATTCCTTTAGGAATATATAGGAATCCTATAATAATCCTATAGGAACCTAAAGGAATCCTATAGAAATACCTACAGGTTTCCTATAAGAAATAACTATAGGTTTCCTATAGGACATTTCCGTAAGGGGTGACTTTTGACCATTCGACAAGGTCAGGTGCTCGACCTGAGTTTGCAAAAAAGTGGCTCCAAGGCCATCCATTCGTGTCCGCTAGTCATATTAATTTTTTTGTCAGATTATTAATGTCAGGAAAATGCAAGTATTTAAACTTACTTGATTCATGCTGCGGTTTAGGTAGTACTTCCGACAATGTTGTCACGTAATCTTCAGAAAGGGCGTTTTCGTCTTCAGAAGGACCGTTCTCACTGCAATCAGCGGTATTTCCTTTGCTATTGTGTTTCGCCTTAGTAGAGCAGGAAGTTGTGTTCATTTCGCTAGAGGAAGAAACAAATATTTAAGGAGCGCCATCTTTGCACGGTGCCTCTGCATGCGAGCAGAGACGATATTTCTCCTCAGATGCCGTCATTGATGGATGCAGTTCCGACACAGAGGAGGGAAAAAACGAGCCCTTCAGACAAGGCAATTCTTTGAACTTAATAATAATTGGTCCTAGAAGGGAAGCTTACCCCAGACATATTTGCCCATTTGGAAAATGTATTTACTCAATTGGGGAAAGGAGAAAGAGCTTTTGTGTGACACGTGATTGTTTGAAAAGAAATCAACATTTATTTTGGGAAATATGATGCTGACGATTAGTGATGCTTCTTGAATGTGTCGTCGAGATGGGCGGGAATTTTTTCCATTAATGGTTACTTACATAAAATGATAATTCGCACTTCTTTTTAAAGGACAGCGCATTTCCAAAGAAAGGGCCTTAAATACCATCATTTACAATGAAACGAGGGGAGAAAGTCTATTAAAAACGTATAATATATTGAATAAGAAAGCAGTAAATAAAAAGCTAGGGTAGCATATAAAACCGTGAAATCTAATTTTTTGCTGTGAAGAATGCTCCACCTCTACCACTTTTCAAACCCATCTGCATCAAAAGACGTACAGCTACGTCGCGCATCGCCTGGCCCCTATCACCGAGAACGTACTGAACATACAGTGTTCTTTGAGCGACCATACCCCAGGAACTGCTGAAGCTATACTGAAGAAGAAAGTACGTGTGCATAGTACACAATCTGCTCCTATTTAGTTGGTAAGTCCATTGTCTCACAATGTTTGGGAGACACGAGAGGGACCACAAAATAACACCAATCACTTGTGACAACCGCTGGCGAGCGTTGAGAGAGGAATTAGAGAAAAAACTCATCACGTCCCTGGTATAATCCAGTTTCTAATATGTGATGAAAATACAAATCTGGAGAGACTGAATTATACTACAGGAACAAATGCCTCCATGGGTTCTATTATGCAAACTGGTGATTTCAAATCAGGCTTGGTGTGACGAATAGATGTCAAGTGTTCACATGTGAATGATACATTAAAAATGAAATTAAAGGATCTGTACAGACTTTTCGTTTTAAAATACATTTTCCAAACATATTGCATCTGACACTTCCTTGTCACATCCGACACAGTCACAAAACAGCCTTACTTTAGTTGCCATGTATTGTGATCCTGGGTTTACTTATACTAATTAAAGGCTTTCATTTAAACTATAGAATGAGCATAATACTAGGTTCCGCTCCATAGCAGAAATGTGAACATTACAGCAGGTGACTTAAACTGAGGTTTCACAAAATGTCAAGTCTGACACTTCTCTTCGCGCATAGGTACACCTCTATCAAAAAAAGAGTAAGCAAGACTTTGGAAAATGTAATTTTCTGTCACTTCCGAAAAGCATATCGTTACAACCTTTGCATGTTGATTTGTCGTTTATAGTATAGTTTAAAGCATTTTGTTTATCAAACATATTACTCCGGATTTCACGTCCGACACGGTGGACAGATCCGTTGCAATTGCAGTTCGAAACATGCTCATACGCTCCTGTTCGCTCAGCCACTCAGGGATGTGGGTCAGAGAGGAAAACTGCGTGCCTATGGATGCAAAGTAACTTGCGATAAACCGAGGATGATGCGGATGGGTTAACCCAACTTCACAATTAGACAATCTTGGTGGGAATTTTCCTCCCGAATAAAACCATGCAGTCGAAACGTTGGAGAATTTGTTGGCTTTTTTCCATTTTGGTTGACTGCGATGTGCATTTTTTCGTCCCAGGGGAATATGCATGGCGTATAAGCACAGTGATGTGATGGTTAGCTAGGAATCGTTTGCCGGTTAGTGATGCATGAGTCGGTGCATTGACATAAAGAGGCACCAGTCTCCACTCTGCCACTTTTCATGGCAGTGGCGGCGCATCCGAGGTTTCAGCCTAATTGCTTAGCCCTTTTAGCTGTTGTAATAATATATCTGGAGAAGCTGACCCACCCAAAAGCTGTGCCCTGAGGAAATGCATCACAAAATTTGCAGTTTTCCTCAACTCACCATCACATCAGTTATGCGTATGCCAAGTTTCACCTTTCTATTTCCGCCCAATTAGCTAGGGAAAAAAAATTCATTGAATACGTCCCCCCCCCAGAAATTATGCCCATAGGGTATGTATTGGAAAAGTGACATTTTTTCTGAGCTCAGTGTCTCAGTAGTTATGTCCATGCCAAGCTTTAGCTTTCCATGTCTATCCGTTTGACTGGAGCAAAAAAAATAAAATATTTGGAAGCATTTCCCCTCAAAACGTGTGCCCCAAAGGGCATTTACCTCCAAAGTCGGAATTTTCCTGAACTCAGCATCCCAATAGGTAATTACGTACCGATTTTCATATTTCCATCTCGTTTTAAACATTGACTTAGTGTCAGTCACTGTCAGTCACGATCGTCTATATACTGGGTGCCCGGAAAAAAGTAAACCATTATATATTCATAAGTTCCTCGGCAACCAGGAGACCAAACCGCCTAAAAATGTGAATAAAAAGAGGGCAAATAGTAAAAAAAAAAGCCTTGAAATATTAGGTGCAACAGTTTGAGAATCATATCATTTAATGAAATTATTTGGAAAATAGACCAAACGGTTTATTTTATCACCTGTTCAAACAAACAAAAACAATAATAGCCACTCAGAAACAAAATAAGTAACAATCAGCGCGTTAATTAATTTTTGGGGACGATGAGCAAAGTCATCGACAACTTTATGAAGAAACTCAAGTAGTGCATCGTAACCGGAGGTGTCTATTTTGAAAACAATGTTTCTGTTGCAATGCTGCGATAGTAAAATTTATTTTCTTTGTTCTCTCTGGTTGCAAAAAGTTGGTCATTTTCAAAAATTAATTCATTTGTTATTTTTACCCGGGTATTTTTGCTGCACCCTGTATTTCGCGATATATTTTAATATTGAATATTGGTATTTTTCAAGATTAAGTGAAAAATACTTGGCAGTGTATTAAATTGAGATGCTGAGTATTGTGAATTTACAAGGCAAAAGTTATACTTAAGCGCAAATATGACGATGCTTACAAAATGACAAATAATGGATCATACGATACCTATCCGCCTGATATTTTAAGGAGAGTTTCCTGACTAATTGAACTATTTTTATTCAATGTTTTAAGGCAATTTGGTCTCCTCGTTGCCAAGAAACTCATGTATATATAATGAGGTACTTTCTTCCGGGCACCCTGTATATCAGATGTAGATTTTTGGCCTGGACTCCATGATTCTGTCTCGAATATGGATAGCAAATAAGGACTTTTAGAAGTGTGTAGAATGCCACAATTAGGTAAAGCGAGACATATGTGGAGTCGTAATCTGTCGCATATCTGCGACATATTATGACTCACATAGATCTATGTGAGTGTCCCTTCGGTTGTCCACCATGGCTATTTTAACATGAATCCTACTCCACCTAGAAGTGGCTTGAGGTTTAAAAAATTGCCTGGCTGAGCATCAGCCAGAAGTGATCAAAGAATACGAACGATCCATATAAGTTTGACCGTAATCGAACCGATTACTGTATGCGAAGTCGGCTGGAAGCAAATGCACATGAACGAACTCTAGCGACCTGAACCAGTTAAGATTCGTGCTGGAAGTGGAATGAAACCATGTCCATCGAGTGCGATCTACTGAAAATTTCAATGATTCTCGGCTGGGGTCAAGAAGAACGGGGAGATATCGAACATTTTTTGTGAATGAATACTGTGACCCCTTGTGTCTTGTTCAGATTCAATTGATTCCTTGAAAAGTAAAAAAATTCAGGAAAAAACAATACTTTGATTTGGGGTGAATATTTATGGCCCACCCTGTATATATCCGTCATCCGCGAGGGCTGGAAGGGAAGTGGATGTTTATACTAGACTGGCGCACCGACCAAGGCGGAAAGCTCCACATGTGCAGTGAGTCGTGTTGTGGAGCTGCTATGGATACTGCGTACGCCCGGAATGGAAAACAAAGTAGCATAGAAATTACAATATCTGCTATTTCCACGTAGTACCACGTAGTTTCCACGTTGTATGGGAATGGCAATGGAAAAGTGATCATGTGAAATAGCTGCATCGGAACGGAAACCTTGATAGTTCAGGTAATGGAATCCATGCCATCCTCGAGTGATTTGGGCAGGAGAAGATGATGATGGTTGCTTTCGAAAGTTCTCTCAAATCAAAAGGCGCGGTAACGCTTATTACCCATCTTCAAGCCATTCCCGCGACGAAATTCAACCTCTTCGTATTCCTCTCCCAGAGCTTCCACAGTAGCGAAATTTCACATGCTTCTTCCTCTCTCAACACAGAATGGCTCCAACAAATTTGAAGCCCATCTCCGCGGGATTGTGAAGAACACTGAATCTTGCTTTTAGAAGATGTGAATTTCATTCCGGTAATTCCCCCTCCCCCCCTTGGGTAGCCATTCCCAGGGGGGTTTTGGAGGAAAGAGACCAGCCAAATATAAGGCATTGCCATGTAGGTGACGAAAAGTGTCCTTTTTGCTGATTGCAGTGCACCATTTCGCCATGAAAATCAAATTAGCTGTCTTTCATTTCGGTTTAGCGCGATGGCTTTTCTGAACGTTGTCATGCACGTACATCCACTGACTGTGAATCCAGAATTTCTCTCCCTTTTCGCACGTTCAGTCGATCCCGCCGTAGAATAGTTTTGACTCCCCTTCTTTTTCAGGGCATTCTAAGAATACCAAATAAAAATAATGATAACTATAAAGGAGCACTAAGTCAATATGCAAACTTACGTGAAACACTTTCTTAAACTGGCGACGGGACTGGTAACGCGATTAACTACAGCATATGATCATTGCCAGCAATTACCACGTCAACTTCCGCAGCCGACAATGCCTCGTCCTCTCATTGTTGGTTGTGAGCACTTGGCCCGGGAAGGCATTCAGTTCAAAGCTATTCTTATCGCCGAAATTAGGCCCCATGACGTCAAATTGGACAGTCGACCCCTGCAGGCCTCTGATGCACAGAAAGACAAGAGAACCTATAGGAACCACATTTACAACGTACTTTTTGGATATTTTTTACCAAATTAGCATCGTCTCCAGGTCATGAGCTTCCGATTGACACCTCTATTACTAAAATCCGTTCATCTGTCTAAGAGGAGTTACCCGGAATGACACACGGAATGATTGACCGACAGATTAACCTCTTCTGTACATGGATGCTTGGGCCTTTGTGATGTGTATGTCCGCATCCATGTGCGCATGTGCGGCGCCTTCTGTCCGTAAGGGGGTGTGTGTCTCCCTCTCTGGGGCTCACACTTTTTTGTCCGGCCGTTGGGACTGCCAGATCGGTGAGTTCGGATGGGATGAGAGGAAGAAAGAGAATGATGGAACGGGCGGGAATCGAAAGCGGGACCCCCTGATTGCTGGTCAAGTCCCTACAATCACAACACCACTGAACCCGAGACGTTCAGTTGTACCTCTTCGTGCCATCACTAACACTACAACGGGAGAGAGAGAGGCATACTACGCACACACACTCTCCCTACTTAAGGGAGACTTTTCCACAGGGACATGTAAAACGTCCCCGTGTATTATACTTTGAGTTCCCTTTCATTCCTTGAGGAATGATGACTTCCTCGCTGGGATGAGATCTCTGCCCATATATGTATCGGGATTCCGACCCCTTTGTGAATCTGAACCCCGTTCTCTTATTGATCGGCACTCTCGATGCTGGATACGAGTGCCAATCATAAAAAATCCGCTACGTAGGCGTGAATAACCCTTAAAGAAGGGTTATTCACGCCTACGAAGGTATAACGCAAAAGGTATAACGTCCGCTGACTGAACTCATAAATTCCCAAAAATGCTCACCGCTTAGCCGAGGCCAGGGATCTCAAACTTGATGAAGCTGGAGGTCAGATTGAACTCTTCAGGAGTGGTTGGGTCCAGAGTAGCAAATCTTACACCTTAGTTTCAATAGCTAACAGGTTAAAATGTCTACGTTTTCCAAAACAAATCGTTGAATAAGAACGCGGGAAGAACAAAAAAATTGATTCGCGGACTGGCAGTTTGACACCCCTGGGGCCCCTGGCCCATAGGCCAACCCGATGTTCGTTGAAGACTTCCACGGGTCAGCTGGTTGTCTACATGGAAATATTATAGTCAACTAGTAATATGTTTTGTAAGTTAATGTATTAATATGCTTCAGAACCTATGTCAAAGCTAATTTTGCGTAGCCTATTGACATTGTTGCTTTTATGTGACCGATTTAGTAGTTCCAGTTCCAGTTCCAGTTCCATCCATGAAATTTCGAGAATCGCTAACTCCAATTCTCGGCCTTCACACTTTTGACATTTCAAGGAGCACAAAGCAGAGAGGGCCGCTATTGATTTTTTCTCATATGGATCCCTATCTCCTAATGATACTTCCTGAATGAAACGAGCATGCAGATGGGGATAGGTTAGTCCTTTTTTCCATTTTTTTTCCATCTTGACAAGAAGTCAATACTAGTCATATGACGTTGGCTCATTTACGCGACGAATCATGCATTATTAGAAGCCATAATACATTTTTAATAGGATTCTCATGGCAATACTATGAATTTCTCTGGCATCAAAAACCTATAGGATTTCTTAAGGACATTTTCGAAGGGATTTGTCCATCCCATGAATTTATTTTTTCTTCTCACGCAATGCAATAAAACACATCACCAAAGAAACACCTACTACCGTTATTGAATTGTTGTCACAATTTCCAACTGGATGAGGGGAAAAAGAGGAATAATTTCACAGCCCGAATACTTTTCAGGCAGCAGGATGTCTTCATGTCTACACATTTAAATACCCCGTCAAGAAAATAATGTCTCATTTGAAAAAAGGAAGACACTGAGCACTAAGAACTTTAAGGTGATTGATTCAATATAGTACAGGAAAATCTCAATCAGAAGGAAACCCTATTAGTAAAAATGATGTTTCGAGTAAGGACAAGTAAGGAGAAAAAGGAGGCCGTACTTACACTCAAAAAGTAGTCCTGGAAACCAGCTGCATGTGAAGCGGTGGTGTTTTCGTCAACAAATGAGTTATGGAGATGAGTGAGAGTGGCTTAGACTTATATAGTATGCTGTGACCAGATGTTTACATTACCATGGTAGAGATGGTCGGGCGGAGTCATCACATGCGAAATAAATTAGTTCAGACTGTGAGTCTTCACTCATATATTAAAGTGAAGACCTGGAAAAGCTTTTATGGTTTCCGGGTGTCATTTCAATTTCATACTTCGTCATTTTGAATTAGTCTCAGATGATACCATCAAATTTGCGAATGTCATAAAACAATTTGGAACATTCGTGTTTTTTAGGCATTATTTCGAATACTTAGTTGGAGAAGCTTTCGTATTTAGCACAAACTGATTCTTTAATTCTGCCGTAATTTCCTGAGCAATTTATGAATCAATGGAACAATTTGGCATTATTCTTGCATAAATTTAATCTTTTTTTTACAGGCACAATATATTCTCAGTGTCCTTGCCTTTGCGAAATTACCCCATGAATCCAGCCAGAGTAATTTCTCATTCCGGCCGCCCGCGTTTCAGTTAGAAATTGAACAGGTTTCAATAAAAATGGCGACTTCTAGTGCTTCCAATGTTATGGGATTTCCCCCCTTTTTCACCCTGTTCTTGAGATATCACCACCAGTAGAAACCACCCAGATTGGGGTCAGGTGACAGGAAGTTATGCAAGACCACTTTCATGAACTTCCGGGTTCCTTTAAAAAGGCTCTCAGGTCAAAGTTTTAATAGAAATCCAAAAATACATTCCCTATTGTTGGTGAGGTGTGGCACCATCATGCTAAAACCAATTTTTGTCCATATCATTCTCTTGGCCTATAAGAGACAAAATGAAATGTTCTTTGAGGATGCGGAGGCAAACATTTTGGTGCACCATTATGTTGAATATGGCTCGACCAAAGATCACACTTGATGATTTTGTGCACCAACTATGACACCAAACAAATGAAGCAGATCATCCATGGAAATTACACCGCCCCGATTAGAAAAGTAGTTTCACAAAGTTGGGTGGACACCTTCAGCCTGTCAGGCGCAAGTAAAAAAAAGAACTATCATCATTCCACAATAATAATGCCACGTTTCATGAACGTAAGAAAATCCCTTGCTTTTAATTTAAAATGTTAAGGTTTGACATAAAAAAGAATCGCCCTAAACACGAAAGGCTTGAATTTCGTCCTTCTTAAATTACGCATATTGCACTTGGAATACATTAAATTACGGAATGTTTTCCCTCTGCTTTGCATCGTGAAGTTCCAGAGCGTGTGGTAACATATGCCATTTAACCTTGATTTTGATTTATTACCAATGTTGACTCACGGATCTATTGGAAAACACCATCTGCACCGCAATTTATGCGTATAATAATACGTCGCTGGCATTGAATGTCTGCACATCTCCGCACCCAGCTGTGATCACTGCATGTACCACCATTTCCATATTACGTCTTGGAAGTAGAGAAACAATGATGTCTATAGTGCATGGGAAACGACAAGTCTTGAAACCCTTCCTTACATATCTCTGGGATACGGATCCCAGGCATCTTTCATATATTTCTTAAAATCATATTCCCGTCATCGTGAAAACTCTCGGAAGGCTGCTCATTTATCCTTAGAATTATTTGACGCTTTTGCCCAGCAGTATTCCACCGCTCATTCTGACTCAAAGTGACTTCCTCGAAACTCATGATTACCGAGAACGTTATCATCCTCCTAAGGTAGAAGAGGAAGAGGATCCAGACGGGACTGATACTAGTTATATATTTCCATTCATTGATAAAATATTTACGTTCTTTCATTTTCAGGTTTGGCAAAAAGCATGAGCGTCCTCTCTTGGACCCACAGACCGTTCTCTTAGTCATTGAACGTAAACGTTCCATGCATACTATGAGAGCTCGCGAAAAATCCAAGAATGTGCGCAGCATTGCACTTCTTTTAGGGATCTGGTGCAAATAGTTCCACTGCTGTTCTAGCAGAGGTTTGATGTTCAACCTATTGTTAAACATCAATTTATTTCCCCAAGAACCAATATCCAAAGACATCTATTATTGAATCGCACTTCCAGATGTCGTTGAAGCAAATCCATTGCCGCAAGTTTTGATGCGCGTGGTTGTAACCGCAACCACCCTATGCTCGTCGTTTTCAATGGTTGTGATCGGTAACGAAATACGAGGTATCGGCATCCACGGAGGATTGACCATAATATCACGTGACTAATGAATGCGCGACTCACATCTCTTATATGAAGATTAAGAAAATGAAATGATATATCATACCTTCGAACTTCATTTTGTTGTCTGATTCAAGTCCCAACTCAAGTAGCAATTTTGATCCAAAATGAATCCATTGGACATACTCTCATGGACACTTGGAAATCCAATGTATGTCCACCCTCGGACATCCACTGGATGACTAAATGTCTCGTCCAAGGATAATCCTTGGACATGTCCATTGAACGCCCTATCGGGTGTCCGTCTCTTAGGATCCATTGGAGATTCCCTTTGGGAAAGCTTTTGGATGGCCATTGAGGGGTGCAGCGATAGCAACCCCCAGGTATCAATGGAGCTAAATTTGCACACTCATGATTATTCGTGGTTTAGGAACGGAGCGTTTTCTAAATATTGACGATCACGCCCTCTCACATTCCATGGAAGAATTACAGAAGCGTTTGGATGATAAATGAAATATTATTGAGACGATACTATCGACTTCCCATACTGATCTCTCAATCAAGAGGTAGTTTCTCCCATCGTCAGATACGACATTCGGAGAAAAGGAACTGCATGCTCACCATGCAATGTGCAAGAATTGCCAGATACCAGATGAATTACCAATAATTAATTCCCCTGTCGCCGTATGAAGTATGGTTCATACGGGGAAGGACCAGACTCACTTGACAAGGGGAGCATATGTTATATGTCATATGTCTATATGTCTCCCGATTCCTTAAATGCTGATGAACTGTATTGCAGAAGCTTTAATCCTCTACTCGATAATTTCCCACGTACAAGTCTAAGGAAGGAAGTCATTCTAATTAATTCATTTGTTGAGAGACGTAACAGAGCTCAAGGAGACTCCTGGCAATTCTTGCACATTCCATGGTGAGAGTGTGGTCCCCCTTCTCAAGTGAGTCCAAGGGCATCCATATTTAGACCGTGAGAGAATGTATTTGGGAGTTCCTTTGCCGAAAGGAACTCCCTTTGTCGAGTGTTGAAAGATGGACTGACACATCATTTCGTTCCTAATGTCGAATTCTATATGAAATCATGCACTGGTCAACGGATAATACCACACTGTCCACATAATGATTGAAGTTACTGGATTTCGACCTTAGGTACCCAAGTAGCCGTGGGTGATCCAAAACTCGCCCTTGAACGTTCAGCAATGAAGCCACCAAGGACAACTTCTTATGGTCTTCCATTGGATGTCCTTGGACGGAGTCCCCGCCCGTTGAGGCCTTCCATCTGACCTGACATCTAGCACTACATTCAAGGAAAATAAAGTTCTTATAAGCGAGGTCGCGGTCACACCCGCCCCTGTATGTCTCCCGATTCCCAAAATGCTAACAAATTGTTCTGCGTAAGCTTTCAACCTCTACTCGATAATTTCCAACGTTCAAGCCTAAGGAATGAAGTCCTTCTAATTAATGCATATGTTGAGAGACGTAAGATGGCTGAAGGAGACTCTCGGCAATTCTTGCACCTTGCAAGGTGAGAGTGTGGTTCCCCTTGTCAAGTAAGTATGTTCCTTTCCCGAAAGAACATGCCTATTGTAATAGGAAAATTATATTTTGTTCCAGAGTCAAGGATGGGAAGCGGAGAGCTTCGGTTCAATGTTTCCCTCTCCATCTCTTCTACGTTCTCCTAGGAGCGTGAGAGGGCGAGATTGTCGATTTGCTGTAAATGGTCATTTCTCACACCATGAATATTCATGACATGCAAATTTACATCCCCATGTAAATGTGTCGTCTACTGTAGCTACCTATGTACTATCGCTGCACCCCTCAATGGTCATCCGAAAATCCTTCCCAATGGGAATCTCCAATAGAAACAAAGAGATGGACATGCAATAGTCCATCCAATGGACACGTCCAAGGGTTTTCCTTGGACGAGACATTTAGTCATCCAGTGGATTTCCGCGGAGGATATAAGTTGTATGTCCAAGTGTCCATGAGGATAAGGCCAATGGATTTGTTTCGGATCAAAATGGCTGTTTGGGCAAGACGTTTGAGTTAAAAAAAAACGAAATATTTGCAATTCCATGATCGGATGCTCGCAAGGTCATTCAATAATATGGAAGTAATTAAGTTCTCGATTCATGGAAATTCTGCTCGAAAAAAAAGCTGAGATTGCATGAGAAGAAATCGTTCCATGGCGATGACGTCCTCTGTGCATCCAAAGGACGACCTCTTCTGGAATCATACATATCTCTGGATAACTGAACTGTCCATTGACGAGGATGATTCCATCGTAATTAATATAACAATCCTACGCGGAGAACATATACATCTAAGCAATTTTCTCGGCCAGTTTTCATCCTTCTATATAAATATTTTTCGTTCATAGAGATTCCATCTTGTACTTGCTATTCAGCGCTTCAGCACACGTAATCAATGCAAATTGCTGCGGGAGGAGTTGCATGAAGCATGTGTGAATAACATAGCCATGAGAGGACAAGTCGAATCCCACATCAAATGTTCCTCATGAATGCTCTGAATCTAGAATTCTTTATGCCACGAAGAATGATTCGAAATTCCCGAAATTTTTTTTTTACAGTGCTTACACTTACTTTTATTAAACCTCATGAGCCATTTCTTGCTTCACTCGTCAAAAACACTTAAATCTCGCTCGGCTCGAGCCCTATCCGCCTCCTCCCTTATGGTAAAACCTATCTTGGTGTCGTCGGCAAATTTACTCATCTTACCCTCTACGCCGAGATCCAAATCGTATATGTAGACCAAAAACAGAAGCGGTCCAAGGACCGAGCCTTGAGGGACACCGCTTACGACTCCGACCTCATTCGACGCTTCCCCATTTATCATCACCCGTTGCTCTCGTACTGCCAACCAGCAACTAATCCACNATAGGCCATTCTCGCATGGGTTCATCCAGTCGATTTCTGGACGAATGCGAGTGGATGATCAATTGAATCCAAACCTCAACTTCACCTTCCAACTGGGATTCCTAGACTTTATGAAATCGCTTTCATCCTCCTACCGGGGTTACATATTTAGAGAGGAGAAAAGCCTATCCATGACGAATGTGGCCTGCAGGGAGTTTTTCCGCGGAACGGAAAAAGGCTTTGTAAGAATCCGGCATTATGTGGTCCCGCTGCTTCACACGAACACACCAGCATGCGGACAACGTGGACGAAAACAGAATGCTGCTCTCCCCTCGGTGAAACCTCAACAGAAAAATGAAGCGCGCGTAATCTCGAGAGGAAGAGATTGTGCAGTATTCGCCTCTGCGCGCGCGAAACTCCGTAAAAACCGCCAATCCCGTATGTCGTAAATAACTCCAGCATGTACGAGTATTGTGCTTCGACAAGAGTCTTTATTCCGAGGAGATGATCCAAGAAAGGGTTGGAATCCATTAACCAGACTCATAACATGCACTGCCCCAGCAAAATTTCCAAGCCGTACAAATATTGCATTTACAGGTTTCGCTGCCTTTCTCGCCCAAGCATGCTCCCGTTTCACACTTCTGCCTTTGGCATAAGGCAACGCACTTTGATTCCTCACATCTCCCGGCATCAACACTCTCCCACAAAGCGGCAAGGAAGAGCATCGTTGCCAAGATTGTCGTTGCCAGCTGGACCTTCATTTTCTTCTCCCACTCTGCAACACAAATTCCCACTGCAATACTATATCGGAAATGAGGCAAGACTCCGTAGTCATTTTCATAGTGGCAAAACGCATTGAATATCCCTGTCAAAATGTGTGCCATGAGGGGACGTCACCAGGAATTCCATCAAAATCATTACTCCGATGATTTCTTTTGTGCCAAACTGTAGATTTCTCCATTTTCTCTTTTACCTGTCGTAATATCTGCAATAAATTTGGAAGAAGCGTCAGTCAGTCGCTCAGTGAAGATGGGTAGAAGCGTATAGAAGCGTACCCACCTAAAAGCAATGCCCGGAGGAGATGCACCACAGAATCTGAATTTTTTCTGAAATCATCATTATGTCAGGATTACGAGGATATTACGACCAAGATTACCACTAAATGGGACGAGAACAAGGGTCGATATCGACGTTACTTTTCACTGTAAATTCCCGATGGGAAGGAGAAGGGGTTTTCCCTAAGAGAAGACATTTCAATCATTGGACATGCATTGTCTGGCCTTTGTATACCTTGCTCCCTATGCGCACATCTACCTCCAGGATGGCGTATCCACAAGCTGACTTCCTTCCATGGAGAATGAATCATCTTTCTTCGTTTAGCTTATGCCCACTTCACTCACAATGAATGGGGTCGAACAGTACCACAAAAGCATGGCGTATTTCAGTAGAAATGCGGCATCATACGGCGGTTGGTTGATGCCAGAGCGTCCACGTTTCACACAGAGAATCTTCTTGGGAAGGTCAATGCAATTCCAATGGGAAGACGTTACTCCTGGCTATTCCCATTAAACCGCGAGAGCCATTTTTTTTCCACGGAAAGGAGGCATCTTGTGCAGAAAAGTTCTT
This sequence comes from Darwinula stevensoni, assembly GCA_905338385.1. Classification (NCBI taxonomy): domain Eukaryota; kingdom Metazoa; phylum Arthropoda; class Ostracoda; order Podocopida; family Darwinulidae; genus Darwinula; species Darwinula stevensoni. The sequence continues at coordinate 5,964 of CAJPEV010004238.1, read as the reverse complement.
GTTTTCTCGTTGTGCTCCTCTCATTGGATCGGAGATTGAAGATCCGCGGCAATCTAATTCTTGAAAAGGCGGGACGAACGGGAACCACTGAAGCCATTGACTTCAAGGTGAAGCGATTTTGAGCATTTCCAAGAAATCCACTCCGTGTCGGAGGTCTTCTTTCCCTACATCCTGAAGAGTCCTGGGCAATTGTCCGAAACTCGGGTCATCCAGCCATTACACCAGACCAAACGTAAACACGATTCATGAGGCATATGGAAAAATTTCTCCTGGCACAGGTGCACCGGGGCCGCATTTCATCCCTTCGACTGACGCGTGCAGATACGCGCCTCCTGAATCCGGCAGAGCCCTTTCTTTCCCTGAAGGATTCCCCGAGAGCATCGATGGGATGGAACTGCACTCTACATGAACTGCTACGACGCTGGATGCATACAAGAATGGCATTCAGTCGTCCGCGATGACGATTCCCTCATGACCCTGAAGGCGTTCATGAAATATGCCAGCAAATGTTCATGGGAATGGTATTCTTCGCGTTTTCAGTCAGAGGATTCCTCACAGCCTAACATGTTGGAACTCTTAGTGCTTTCAGCAACAACCGCAGAACCTGGCCTTGGATCAATGGGTTAAAATTGTCTGTTGCAATCGTTAATTTTACCTTCAGATTTTTCCTTTTTTTTTCCTTTATTCGCAGGAAAGGATCACCTACCCACTGTCCTGTTTTTGCCTCCATTTTTTGCTCTCTGGTTATTCATCTTTGATTCTATTTTTACATTACATTCATTTCCCTTTCTTCTTTCAAGTATTGCCTTTCGAGCGCGGCGCTTTAATGTATAATGTCATTGTGATTTCATTATGCCTCCATGTGTACATTGGGACAAAGAGCGCATATTTTTCTTCATTGTTATTCGAGAGTGAAATTGTATCCACTGAAATCATTTCTGATTGGTTTTTATGGTGGTGTTTGAAGACATTCCTTGAAGTAAATATTATTTGTGACTTATTAAGAACATTTTTTGGCGACTTTGAATTTTCTACCACCGGGAACTTCTCCCACTGGCTACTCTGGAGCAACTGAAGAGAGGAACATCTATGATTTTGAATTACTGCCCAAAGACTGCAATTTTTGAGAGGGCTGAGATTTTCATCATCGTAAAGACTGGTTGGTAAAATGGATATCTACTTTCACTGAGACTTGGATGTGTTTAACTATGTACAGATGGATTTCTAAAAGTCGGTTCAGACAAGGGACTATCAATTCAACGCAACCTGCCAGTCGGTGTTCCGGCAATTGTCCGAACTCGGACTGATGCGAGAGGCTCACTTCCCCACGCTCCCAGTGGAATTTGGGACGAATTCCCTACATCCTTTGGGAACCAAAGCTCTGCTCTGTTTTCACGTTGGGATTGCAAGAATTTCCTGGAGTATGTATTACTGAATTAAACATTCTCCTACCAACGTTTAAAACTCCTTCTTCCACAAAGGTACTTGGGATAATAAAGGATGGCGAATCCAAGTCGGAGGTAGTCGAAGATCCATTTCTTGCCGGATCTGATTTATTGTAAACGTAATTTGACCGTCTGCAATATTGATAACATTTATTGGAGGGGGATCGGGTATGTTCGCGCATTAAGTTGCACCATTTCGCCCTTGCACGGTAGTATGGGGAAAATGCCATTCACGTGGTACACTAGGCTCTGTAATAACAGTGTTTTTCCCTAGATAAAACCTTTAAATTAAAGCGAATCTGGTTTCGAATGGATAGTTATCATTTTTCTCTTCATCGTCTCGGTTACTCGAATAGATAGGCCCGATTCAATTCATATTTGGCACCCGACCGGAAACCCGAATCGCAATCTAACTTAACGGCCCGCACCGAGCTTCCTTCCTTCATTCAGGCGGTATTCATGGTAAAAGATATTTAGTATTTTCTTTCACTCAGGTCACATGCATAAACAAGCTTCCAGTCATGACACGGAGTTTGAGTGGTCTCAGACTAGGGGAATGATGTCATTTTGAAAATAAAATGAAAACGTTCGGTCCGACATGAAGCCCAAAGAAGGATCTTGAAAAGTTCCGTTATAAACGGCCTGATGCTGGGGTCGGAACATGACTAACCGGTCAGGGCACAATCCGTGCAAGACTGCCGCTCCCGGTCCCTCCAATATACAGGGTGGACGGGATAGTCCCGTCCTATTTCATGCGATATTTATGCGATGAGAACACTTCTTTTATGTAAAAAAAAAATACCTTTATTTCAACAGTTTACAGCTTGTATATGTTGCTGGACATGCAGGGGAACATCATCTACTCAATATAGCCACCCTCCTCTTTATGACATTCGTACAATCAATAATTTTACCGCGAAATTTGATTTTGTCAAAAATATGCGATAGGACGGGACTTTCCCGTCCACCCTGTAGACAGAATGGGCGATAAAGCGGAGGAAAACGAGGAATGTGGGGCAGCTACCACGCTTCTGAAGCGCGGAATCATGTCGGCGAGCCCGGAGATCGAGGAGCAATCGATGCCCTGAAGAATAATCCCAATACATTTTTACTGGAATGCCAGCGAAAGGAATCGTCTGCGCTCTGGAATGATGACGGTTGGGAGTCAACTCCCTTCCTCCAGACCTGAGAATCGGCACGCGGATGAGGATTTGGGAGCTGAAGCCCATGTGGTGCTATTGGATGCAGGTGCGGAGGATGACGCAAGGATCTGTTGTGGAGTGCAAATGTCATCGCGTGAAGGCCACTTCCAAGTATATAAGCTCCAGCCGCGATTCCCATTCACTGCCACTACACAGCAACCACCTCGAAGGAAGCAACTGACCTGCCCCTTTTGCAAGTTTCTCAGTCGTGGAAAGGTGAGCTTCTTCCGTGAGCCTCTCCGATTTTCGACGTTTTCGTGAGGTTTGATGAATCATCATTTCGGAACGCTAACATACTGCACCTTGTTTCGGTACTTGATGTTGATGCTGAGGTCCTGTGGGCCAAAGTCAGAATTAAAATAATTCTATATCTAGGAGCTGAGCTTTTATTTCCTGTCACTGTTGTCTCTGCCTCAGAACGGAGTAAAGGCTATATCATAACGTCACCCTTAAACACAACGTCTCACCCTCTTCTTTTACTTCCAGGTCGACCGTTGCTGTTAGAACCGTTGCTACGAGAAGGAACGGCGAAACACCGAGAGTGTTGATGCCGGGAGATGTGAGGAATCAAAGTGCGTTGCCTTATGCCAAAGGCAGAAGTGTGTTTGCCCTCGTACGAACCCGCTCTTTCCGTCGCTTTGGACATTTACGTTATAAACATGCCGAACCTTTAAAACGACCCCGTCACCATGTTATGAGTCTGGTTAATGGATTCCAACCCTTTCTTGGATCATCTCCTCGGAATAAAGACTCTTGTCGAAGCACAATACTCGTACATGCTGGAGTTATTTACGACATACGGGATTGGCGGTTTTTACGGAGTTTCGCGCGCGCAGAGGCGAATACTGCACAATCTCTTCCTCTCGAGATTACGCGCGCTTCATTTTTCTGTTGAGGTTTCACCGAGGGGAGAGCAGCATTCTGTTTTCGTCCACGTTGTCCGCATGCTGGTGTGTTCGTGTGAAGCAGCGGGACCACATAATGCCGGATTCTTACAAAGCCTTTTTCCGTTCCGCGGAAAAACTCCCTGCAGGCCACATTCGTCATGGATAGGCTTTTCTCCTCTCTAAATATGTAACCCCGGTAGGAGGATGAAAGCGATTTCATAAAGTCTAGGAATCCCAGTTGGAAGGTGAAGTTGAGGTTTGGATTCAATTGATCATCCACTCGCATTCGTCCAGAAATCGACTGGATGAACCCATGCGAGAATGGCCTATGGGAATTCTATTGGAATTGGAGTTCAGTTTGGGCACTTCTCTTCTGAATTAACGCTGAACACACTGATTCACATTCCGCTTCAATCATTTAATCGGATTTTGGGCAATTGTCACTATTTCCCCTGAAGACAATGTCGCGCTATCTGCATGCCCTCATGGAAAAATCCTAAAACTCGGTGCCGAGACGGTGATGGCGTGGTGTGGTCTGCTTGGTGACATGGTTGTGGGACCTCACTTCTTCGAAGTGCATGTGGACCAACAAACATTTGGGGCAGTGTTTGACAATTGTAATTGAGTTTGTTCATGATTTGCCACCCAATGCACAGCGCAGAATGTGGTTCCAGCTGGACTGTGACACTCCCGACTTTGCTCTCACGATCCGTCAAAAACTGAATATCCTGTTTGGTAATCTGGGGATTGGACAGGATTGACCTTTGGCATGGCCCCCTCGATCACCTGATCACACTCCCCAGATTTCCTTCCTCTGGGTCTATGTTAAACGGCATGTGTGTCTGACGGAACCAGCATCCCTCGAAGACCTTAAAGACCGTATCACTCTTGTTCTTCAGCAAATCACATCAGCAACACTAGCAGCCGTCAGTAATGAACTAAAGAATCGTTTGGAGCAATGCATTTTTCCTCACAGAGAACACTTTGACCATCTTCGCTAGTCCTGAAAGAAAGATTTCAGGCCAAGGGTTTCTTTTTCTAATTTGTCAAGTGACTTTTGTGTCACACTGTATATGGCGAATGTGCGTTGCCTTCTCGCGAGTTCGCTCTGAGGACTTAGCACTTTATTTTGTGACAAACATAACCAGTCAATAATCCTCTCTAGTTTTATCCATGCCCATCATCAGGTAAAAATATTTTGGGAAAGCATCTCCGAGGAATTGAAATGGTTCCTCCAAATTAAGGGTGCCATGCAGCAGGAATTCCCGCAGGTGATTCAGATGTTCTTTTGTGGGCTATACCTGATTTAATCATCGCTTCATCATAACTAGCAAAACACGACTTTCAAAATCACTACATCCCTCAATGTACAGGGTGTCCCGTAAGTCAGGACCCATAGGAAAAAATTAATAAAATTGCAAAATAGTCCAAAAATGCATTACATAATCTGTTCAAAGTGTCCGCCGTCGTGTCGCACACATAGTTGAAGACGCAATCTCCACTGCAACCGCACTTTCTGAATCACAGTCGCAGAAATTTCTTGACCCGCCTCCACAATGCGTGCTTTAAGGTGGAAAATGCTCCCTAGAAATCCCTATGGGTCCTGACTTACGGGTCACCCTGTACAGTGTCCTGACAGTTCGTTCCAAGAGGGTCAAAGAGGGCGTAACTTTCTGTAGCGTTACACCCTCATGAAGCATTTTAATCATCTAGTCCCATTGATGCAGCGTGAGCCTTAGAATTTATCGCATGTTTTTGGAGACGGTAAGACATACACAGGAGAATCAACCAACTTTTACCTCTGAAAAGCTGAAATTTACGTTGAGTGACCTAATTAAGCATTTTCATAAGATGTGCACAACACTTAAAGGTTGGCGAGTATGCGCTCAAATTTTCACGCGATATTACTCCAAAAGGCAGGTATGATGTCATCGCAAATCCTGTTAGGTGTACGAGCCCTAAATTACTATTTAAAATTTTACCTTCAATCTTTTTTCTTTTTTTTTCCTCTATTCGCAGGAAAGGATCACCTACCCACTGTCCTGTTTTTGCCTCCATTTTTTTGCTCTCTGGTTCTTCATCTTGGATTCTATTTTTTACATTACATGCATTTCAGGAAAAGAGAACAGCTGCCAACTCTGATTCCGGTCGGAAAACCCAAAACTCCACCTGTACCGATAGTTGGATGCAAAAACATAAATCCTGACGGGGTTATACCGGTTGGAGCCAGATACCCTTAACACCATGCATCCTTTGAAACTTTGGGCCTCCCGACACTTTTGTGTCGGGAGGCACGGTCTGGGGTGCGGGTGACGGTATGCGCGATCCTGAGCCGGCTGGACAAGGGAGGAATCACGTGGTCCAGGTCGGAAGGGGTTAACGACAGGTTGAAGGAGGTATGTATCGCGGAGGGGGCTGTGTTTCTGGACA